>JAOUQV010000010.1:5090727-5102138 GCA_028565295.1 Aspidoras spilotus | reverse complement strand
GACTGTGAAACCCTTTTGATGCAGGGATATGATCACTGCGAGTGTTGTGTTTTCCTTGGAGGTAAAAATGGTCATCAGAAGAAAACCTGAAGCTCAACTACTCCTTAAAGCAACAATTCTACTCAGTCTTGTGCTGTATTTCTCCTGAGCTAACGGGATCATCACTGAAATGATGCTAGTAAATTCCATGGGGCTGAAATGCAGAATATTTTGGCAGGAAATTACTTATTAATTAATAGCAATTCATCTGATCACGCTTCGTCAACAACACAATTAAAATTGAGGTAGGAAAATTTGTAAAACCAAAACATGTGCCATTCTCAGAACCTTTGGCCATGTGTTTGTGTTTCCCCCCCAAAAAATAAATAAATAAATAAAATAAAATTCACACTGGCCGTGACACAAGTTTGAAAGGAACGTGAGAACGTGAGAATTAGCTAATGCATGAACAGTAAAAACATTTACGGCGCTTATTCTTCTACAATGAAGTTTTTATTGTTTTTCCTTTTCCAAAAAAAAAAAAATCCCGTGTTGTTTAGAAATACAGGAAGAGTTTACAGGATGACGAATAAATGAGAGGATTACAGTAAATCAGCAGCTGTAACAGGTGCTAGTCAAACTGTCAGTCATAATAACAACAACATTAATAATAATAATAATTAGACTAATAATTGTCGGATGATGATGGGGCAGACGTTATAAAATAATTATATATCACAAGGAGGAATTTAACTCCTTCATTAACACTGAAAGTGGCTTACAACAACAAAAAAAAAGCAAATACTGAGCGGATACGGCAGGAAGCGCAATCAATACCAACACAAAGTAAATATAAAGTTAGATATTGTTTCATTATTATTAATATTAATATTCTCAGATCACCATCATGTTAAAACCTTTCATTCTCCGAGTCTTTATCCTTCAATAGCGACACTGAGGCACTTGTTAAACACAACACGGGTGTTTCTACACGTTCACAGACACCATGGGCATTTTTATGTTAAAGGAGAGTAGAACATGGTGTATGAGGATGGATCAGGATGAAACATAACTGAGAAAAGATGGAGATGTTAAAATCGTGAAGAATATGATTTAAAATTATATAAAAGTAGAGAAGAAAAAAAAAGAAGAAGAGAAGAATTGAAAAAAAGATGGAAGATGAAAAAATGGAATGATGATTTTTTGGAAGCATTTTTCTTCAATACTGTATATTATATAGATATATAGTTAGCACACCATGCTAAAACTAAAACGCAAGCTTCTTCGAAACATTATCATCATTAGCCTCATGGCATAAACACAAACACACAAGTCTTGCGTGTGTATTAAAGTGCGCGAGTGTGTGAACGTGTGTAAACATGCCAGCATGTGATTTCAGGTGTTTACGTTTAAAAGTGGCTTTGTGACACTAGTTTTATCTCGATATAACTGCTAACAAATCCGAGTGCACGATGAAACCTTACGTTAATATTCCAGTCGAATTAATCCAGATGTTCCTTCATATCATTTCCAGTTTTCCTTCATCTTCCTAAAAATACAGACAAAGCAGCGGTTTATGAATAAAAACAGAAATGAAACGTTTGTCGTTTTCGTTTGTTTCCGTTTCGATTTTTCTTCCAGTTCCGAGTGTTTATGGCTTTTTAAAGCGACGTGTGCAGTTTCGGCACAACACAATACACACAGTCACATGGAAAATAATCTTCAAAACATTTCTCCTTCTTCTTAACAAATTCCTCCCAAACACAAGATTCCAGAACTTGTACTGTGTTCATTATCTTTAGCGCTAAATAGAGATAATGCTAATGCTAATGATTATGAGAATGCCTCGCCACAGTATAGTCGGCGTTTCCAGTCAGATGATTTGGATTTTTTAGTGTGTAGTGTCTTTATAGAAACATATGAGCAGCCCATGCATCTCACACACACACGCGCACACACACACACCTGTCTGCACATAATATTGCAAAACTCCTGTTAATAAAGTTTTGTGGAAGTTAATAATAAGCTGAAGATTAAACTTAAAGATTATTTATTGTAGTGTGATTGGTTTTATACGTAGTGACTTTTCTAATGAGCAGCAACAAAACATCACTGATACGAGAAACACACACACCTGCGTGAGATATTAGTCCAGATATGATGTGGATGACTGAGTGTGTGTGTGTGAGAGAGATATGAATAAACCAGAGAGTGTATAATGTCACTGCATGACCCTACGAAGGCAGCAGGAAGAACTGGAATAAAGTGGGCAGGGCAGGAAGTGGAGTTTCCTTTATGTTCATTCAGTGGGTGATGGCTGCGTCTCGTTCACATCGCTCAATTTACTGTCAGCATCTTCATCAGAGAAATCCCCTTCCACCTGGAGCTGCCTTCGACCTGAACGACCTGAGGGAAAACTCACCGGACCCCCACGCCTGACACACAGACACACACATTTATGTTCACAGACTGATGTATTTATGATTATTGAGCAGCAAAAAACATAAAATAGTATGGGCAGGTGTGTAACCTGAGACGGTTCTTGAGTGCATTGACCTCCCGGCCAAGACCCTCGCTGGCCTCTGTGGCGTCCTCTAGCTCCCTCTGTAACTTCCTGCGCGAGGCGTTAGCGCGTGTGGCTTCTTCCTCCGCCTCCTCCAACTGACGCTTCAATTGCTTCATACGCGAGTTCGCTTTCTCCATCTACACACACAGACACGCAGTTTATTTAAGATGAAGTAGGATTATATTCTGTTAAATGTGGCCAGTGAACCGTTTACCTGTTCCTTGTACTGGTCGGCATGTCGACGTTCATCTTCAACCTGCATGAAGACTTCCTTCAATTTCTTCTCTGTGCGTCTTACAATCTTATTGGCTGCTGCACGCTCCCTGCAAACACACACAATAACAGACACCCAATCAGATCTAGTTAAGAACACTGATTAGTTCTGTGCAGATGTGTGTTCATGTTGTACTTGGCCTCCTGCTCCAGCTGTTCCTCCAGCTGCAAGATTTTGGCCTCCAGGGCGGTGATGGTGGATTTGAACTTGGATTTGACGGATCCTTCCAGTTCCTGTAGTTTAGACTTCAGGTCTTTATTCTGTCTTTCTAGCTGCTGTCGAGCCGTTTCACTTTTCTGAGCCGCACCACGCTCACCTGCTAACTCTGTACTCAGAGTGTCCACCTACATACAAACACACACACACACAATGTTTTAACAATGATACTTTCCCCTGATTAAGAACATGAGACTATCGGGTTATTAAAACCCCTGTATAGAAATCTCAACCTCAACTTCAGTGATGTAATTATAAATAAATATCACATCTCTCTCCACACTTGTGTAAATGATTGTACTGAATCTACATAATAAACAATACATACACTTTCAGGATTGTTGACGGTGGAGTGTCTGGTTGTTTTATATCTTAAATGATCTTACTGTAAATCCTGTTTGAATCCAATTCAATTTTGTTAAAATTCTAATCCTCTGTGTTCTTTCTTCCCCAATCCTCTCTGCCTCCTTCCTTTTCTCCAATCCAAACACACCTACACTGCCTACAGATTATTACAATGTGTGTCTACCTGCATGGATGTTTTGCGGAAGCGATCGTTAAGCAACTCCATGTTGCTCTGCTCTTCTTCTAGTTCTTCCTCCAGCTGAGCAATGCGAGCCTCCAACCTCCGTTTCTCATCCATCAGTGCAGACCTTATACACACACACACACACACGTTATTTACACAGTCATATGTTCACATGATTGCACTGTGCTCCTAAACCATTTTAAAGTCACAGAACTCACTTTCCAGAGGTGCTGTTAGAGATTTCATCGGCCAGTTCATCTCTCTCCTGTTCAGCATGACGCCGTGCCCTCTCTGACGCTGCTAGGTCCTACGCACACAGTTTGGGGTCAATTTGTGTGCATAGTAGAGTCTACCAAGTTGCATGTAGTTGATTTATGGTTGTGTGTTCCTGAATGGCATGCGTGTGCATATACACACATACCTCTTGCAGCTGCAAGATCTCAGCCTCCAGGCTCTTCAGTTTCTTCTCATTCTCCTTAGACTGGGCAAATATTTCATCTCGTGATGTACGAGCTTCCTCCAGCTCTCTTTGATAATCCTTCATCTGAGCCTAACGCGCACACGCACAATACAGTGAGCACTACAGGTACATATGAGTATTGTCTAACAGATTTGTGTGTGCTCGTGATTTCACACCTGGAGTTTTCGGAGTTGTTTGATGGCCTCGTCTCGAGCCTTGTTAGACGCTTCAATCTGAGCCTCCAGGTCTTTCAGGTCCAGTTCCAACTTTTTCTTTGCAGCTACAGCCAGAGCTCTCTGTTTTCTCTCATCCTCCAACTCCGCCTCCATCTCACGGACCTACCCAGACAGACACACACCTTTATACAGTACGTATAGGTATCTAGTATGTAGTGCACTGAAAATGGAGCAGGGCAGCGCTATCCCTCGCAACTTGTGTTGTAATGCATTAGAGTACAGTACACATTACACATACACTTCTAAACATGTGAAAAATACCTGTTTGACCAGAAGTCTCTTCTTCTCATCATTCTGCTCATCTCTGGCCTGAAGGTCTCGTTCAAACTGTGCTTTCATGGCCTGCATGTTCACTTCTAAACGCAATTTAGCGTCTTCAGTAGCCTGCAGTTCATCCTCCAGTTCCTCTAGCTGAGTGCGCATCTCCTCCACCTGCTGCTCCAGGGTACGCTTTGACTTCTCCAGCTCATGAACCTGATAACAAGCAAACACATGTACATCATGATGAAAACATGTGACAGATATATAAATAATGAAAGACAGTTTATTTTACACTCCTACACATCAGTACAGTTAAACAGTAGGGTAATGAACTAATGATGTACTAATGACATAGTAAACACACACATTTTTGCCCACATCGTCTTTAGAGCTCATCAGATCCTCCATCTCAGCACGCAGCTGTTTGTTTAGTCTCTCAAACTCCTCTTTTGCCTCCAGAGCTTCATCCAGAGCTCTCGCCAACGAAAGAGCCTTCGTCTCCTTCTCCCTTGCTTCGGCTTCAGCGCGGTCTCGCTCCTCTGCATAACGTGCAGAAATGCTCTTCTCCTCTAACAGCAACTACACACACACACACACACACACACACAACATGCAAGTTCCACAAAGCATCAGCTGTAGCTTTGCTGTATCAGAGTCACCCTGTTTTTAAGACAAATTTCCATTTCACACTAAACTTTTCTTACTTTCATTTCTTTTATTTATTGCTTTATTTTATTTTTTAAAATACATTTTTTTTTATGTTTTATTTTAAAAATCCACTAAAAATACACTGGCTTGTGCTCTCTAATGGCTGGTATTAGATAAACACTATCAATTATAATAAATAAAGGTTTGTAGTGTACCTGATCAAATTTTTTCTGTTTCTTCTCCAGGTTGGAGACGATTTGTCTCTGATGGTCCAGATCAACGGCCAGGTCGTCCAGCTCTTGCTGCAGACGTGTCTTAGTTTTCTCCAGTTTATCAAAGGCTAGAACTTTCTCCTCCAGCCGAGTGTTACAAGCCTCCATGTCCTTCTGCAGCTTCCTCTTCAGTTCCTCCAGGCCCTCCACCACCCCCACATCATCCTCCAGCTTCTTCTTGGTTTCACACAGCTACATACACAATATACACACACAACAGTATTCTTAATATACCAATATTTAAAGTCTTGGTGTTGTTCTGCAGAGTGTGTCGAGTGTGTGAGCGCGTCTATGCACCTGTGCCTGCAGGGTTGCCAGTTGTTTCTCCAGGTTTTTGCGCACCTCCTCCTCTTCCTCCTGCTGCTCCTGCAGGTTGTTCTTTTCCTCCTCCAGCTGTCTAATCCGACTGCTCAGATTTAACTTTTGACGTGTCTCCTCCTGGAGCAGCTCCTATACACAAACACCCAGTATTCCCCATGATTGCACACAACACAAGACAAATTAAATCTCTCTCTCTCTCTCTCTCTCTCAACCACACACACAGTCTACAACAGTACCTGTGTGTCCTGTAGCTGACTCTCAAGACTCGATGCATCTTTAGTCAGTTTAATACCCTTTTTCTCAGCATCCTCCAACAAAGCAGACACATTCTCTAACTCTGTCTACACACACACACACACATAAATGCATTATACATACCACATGTGATGTACTCTAAGTAAAACTAAAACTGCACAACATTTTACAATATATTATTTAAGTGTGTGTATTACCTGTAGCTTGTGTGTGCGTTCCATCAGTTCGCCTTTGTTCCTCTCACCCTCAGTGACCCGAGCGAGTACTTCCTGTAGCTGCGTCTCCAGTTTTTTGCGTTTGTGTTCAGACTCGAGTTTGACCTGCTGCAACGCTTTCACTTCAATACCCATCTCCTTATTCTCACCCTCTAGAGTCTGTTTACTCTTCTCCAGATTCAGCTTAGACTACACACACACACACACACATACACACACAGAGTAAGAATTTACTCCAACACTAAACTGAATATTAATGAGAAACTATATATAGAATATTGATTTATTGGGGCTTTTAACGCCGTGCTCAACATATATATTCCATATATGAAATAAAGGATGTCCCCACAAGGATATGAATATATGCTGTTGTTGCCTTTGTGGGGACATTTTGCTTTTGTGTGGTAGAAATGTGTATCCTGAGGGTGCTCTCTCTCTCTCTCTCTCTCTCTCTCGTCCTAAATCTCTTTATAATTTATGCAAATAAATTACTTACTGATCAGCTCATTTGCATAAAGATCCATCAGTGTGTGCCTGGTATATTAGCGGAAAGTCAAATCTTTCATTGATGCTAACTTCCTGTAATTTAGCAAATGTTGCTAGCTACGCAACTTCCAGACTGTAATGTTTATAAAATGCTAATTTAAACATGCAAGTCATGCTAGCATAGGAGCTCATAATCCCATTTATTTAATACGATTATTTCAAGTTAGCTGGTAAATCGGTGAGTGCTAATCATAAATTGCATCATTAGCATATTTGTTTTTATTATTATACTACATGATAATTCACAGGAAATTGTAATATTTACGTAAACACACACGTACTTGTGTACATTTACTTGTGTACATGAATGTGTACTTTACAGACAGACTGACCCTTTTGGCCTGCTCCAGTTGTTCTGAAATTTCCTCCAGTGCTGTACCGTGTCTCTGTCTCATCTCCTGAATCTGAGACTCGTGATTTCGGGTTTCTTCATCAATCGCCTTCTTTAGTTCAGCCACTTCCAATTCTCTCTTAGACCTAAGATAAACAGACAGAGACAGATATATTGACAGAGACAGATAGACACACAGATTGATAGACAGCTGAATCCTGCTCGACGGTTGTGATGTTAAGAAGCATGTACTACCTGAGCTCCTGCTGAGCCGCGGTGGTGTCCAATGTGTCCTCCAGCTCAGTCTTCAGAGCCTCCAATTCCTCACTCAGATCCCGCTTGAGCTTTTCCGCTTTATTCCGAGCTACCTTCTCCGATTCCAGATCCTCCTGAAGCTCGGCCAGCTGAGCCTGGAGCTCCCTCACCTGCTTCAGAGCATTGTTCTTCTGGGCTATTTCCTCATCTCCTCTTTAACAAACACACACACACAATCAGAATATTGTAGCAGGAAATAACAGAAAGGAAAAGTTTATTAGGACACACAGGTTCAGTACAGGTGTGTTACCTAGCCAGTATGGCCTGTAGCTCCTCCTCCTTTTTGGCCAGTTGGACCTTGAGTTCATCAATCTGAGCCTGAAGTTCTGCGATTTGTTCCTGCAGGTCCGTCATTTCCCCGTCTAGCTTCCTCTTTGACTTCTCCAGCTCCTGACGGGTTTTCTCCTCTTTCTTTAAACGCTCTGATAATGGCACACACACACACCCTCACTTAATATGCTTATTTAATAAATGTTTGTTCATTCGTTCCTTTTTAAAAAGACATGAATATAAATGTGTGCTCTGCAGTACAATGTTAGTTTATACCTTCCAGGTCAACCATCATCACCTCCTGCTTGTTCTTCACCTTGCCTAGGTTCTTTGCCTTCTCTTCTTCCTCAGCTAATAATGATGTCATCTCACCCACCCGTTCCTCCAACAGCTTCTTCTCCTACACCCACATATGATAAAGACAAGTTATACACAACACAAATCGGGCTTCAGCAGAGCCAAATCAAAATCCAGATCCAAATCCAGATCATGTGGGTAGTCCTCCGGTCTGAGTGGGTTAAGGTCATCACTAATTCAAGCGAGATGAAACTTTTGATCTGTTTCTGATTAATCAGTTATGTGTACCAACAAGTCTACTAACGTTAGATAAAGCACCAACTTCCATCCATTGAAATGTGTACACTTGTACCATCGAGAATAAGATAAGATAACAAGATGGGAGGTGTTTTACAGTGATTTGCTGTTTTTATTTTTACAAACCTTTAGGAATTTGGAGTTTTGGTCCTCCAGTAGCAGCAGATCCTCCTCCATTTTTTTTATTTTAGACTCCGCGGTTACTTTCTCCAGCTGCAGCTTCTGTCGAGCAGCTTCTTCTTCATCCAACTGTTCTTCCAGGTCCTACATACATATATAAACAACCACACACCAACCGATCAGTGTTTGACTACATCACCACCACCACCACACCATAACCCTCATCTCCTGACCTGTATATGTGACTGCATCTTCTTCTTCTCATTCTGCAGTGTCTGGTTGCGTTCCTCTTCCTCCTCCACCCGAGACTCCAGGTCATGCAGAATCTCCTCCAACTCCTGCTTCTTGGCCACTAGTCGAGCTCTCATTTCCTCCGCCTCGGCAAACAGTTCAGTCTCCGCCTGCAACTGCTCGGCCAGGATGTTCTTCTCCTCGGTCAACTGGACAAACGCAGAGCATACATTAACACATCAATATAAACACTGTTTCAATCTTCGTTTAATATCTTATTATAAAAGCCAGGTTAATTCTGTACACAAAGTAATATGGACGTTATTTAACTCATAGACAATTCAGCATTTCCAAATCACACAAAAAGCTTTGTCTCTGGATTGTGGAAGGAAACCAGAATCACCCAGAGGAAAACGAAGCAAACACGGGGAGATGCATTAACCTTACATAGAAATTCCTTCTTGCTTTGAGGTGTTAGAACTACCCACTGCACCACTGTAATTCTCCCATCAGTAAATAAAAACATATAAACTCTACACCAATAATGTGTGCTTACCTGCTGATGTTTTCTTTCCATTTCCACTAGTTCATTCTCCACTTTCACCTGTCTCTCCTTCACTTTCACCAGCTCCTCATCCTTCGCCTGCATCTCCTCCTCCTGACGGGTCACCTGGAGCAGAGGCTTCACCTGTATACACACACACAGTTAAGATTCTTGTAAGTATTGAAAAAGATTCTGTATGATGTGTGTGTCTCACCTTAGTGAAGAGTCTCCACCACTGCCAGTGGCGCAGTTTCAGGTAAGCAGAACAGTTCCTCTGGAGAACCTTCAGAGCACTTAGCTGCTGCTGTTTCTTTGCAAATGCTCTACACACACACACACACACACTTTAGCGTTTAAGGCATCTTAAAGCTAACAGATGTGACTTTGGGACACTGTATAGTGCTCACTTGCGAGCTAGGTATCCTCGACACACAGCCTGGAAGTAAATGATGATGTCGGTGATTTTCAGGTCACGCTCCTCCTCGAGGTGAGCCAGAACGCCGGTCCGGAAAAATATCTTACTCTGGCCAATCCGGTACAGATTTGAATCCAACTCAAGAGCCTGAATCTGTAGAGGAAGAGTAACATTAAATAAATAGTAAATTAAAGTATATGATTTATTTCTCTGAGTGATGTGTGAAATCTCTCTGACTGTAGAGAAAGTTAGATTATAAACTTACCATCCGCTCACACGCCTGTTTACCGTCCATGAAGCCCTTTGGGATGGCATTAGGAGTGAGGATCTCATATCTAGCACACACACACACGCACAAGTGTGACACATCCTGCAATGCTTTTGTCCGATAAGAGACTATTGAAATACATCTCACTAATATTTGTGTGTTCAGAAATGTGTGGGGAAGGGGACAAGAGTGTGTTTGTACCTCTGTCTAAACTCCTGAAAGATGATGCGGTTAGGAAATCCCTGTCTACAGATTCTGATACCCTCTAACACACCATTACACCTGAGCTGATCCAGGACCAGGTGCGGATCCAGTTTACCTGCCTGTCGAGCAAGGGGTGGGGTGGGGATACAGGATAGAAAAAAAGTGATTTTGGATGTTTGCAAAGAGACAGAACATAGCAGTCAAAGTACAATAAGCATGCACAAGAAAAACGCACATACCCTTTTCTCGTGGTTGGGGATGATGCAGCGGACAAAGTTGGGGTTAGTGTTCCTCAGCGTGGCCATGAGTTTGGTCAGAGACTCTTTGTAAAGCTGTCCGACGGTGCGGAACATTCCCTTCTTCGTTTTATATGTCGCGCCAAACGCTGTCTCATTCATTCCAGCCACCTGATCCAGACCAACGATACGGTCCACTGAGAAACACACACAGAGAGAATATAGTAAAAATTAGAGAGTGGATATTAAAGAGAGCAGATTGAGCAAAGTCTTTACTATTTAAATATGAAATATAATACTTATATCATATAGCAGGAGTCTCCAAACTAAGGCCCGGGGACCAAATGCGGCCCGTGGAGCATTTTTTATTAGCCCTTAGAAAATTCCAAAAAAATATTTCCCCACACATCTGTACCTGAGTGTATTATAATTCTTAGTTTTAACACCAGCATTTTAAATAAAACAACTTCACCAAACAAGAACATGTACCCAAAAATGGTGTGTGAGATCAAGGGGAGAGAAAAAAAAAAAATCAGATGCAACAGGAAAATAAATGGTTGCATCCCAAATGTTCATACGGGTCAACTACATACTAGTCTGGAGCTAGAATGTGATGCTCCACCGCAATCTTACCAAACTGTGACCCGAGACGTCACACCTGGTGAATTATGGGATATTTCCAGATAGTGAGCTGGAGCTGCGTACTAGAAAATCTATCCTAACCCTAGTACGATATCCGGGAACTTGACTTGTACTATTTGATGTGTACTAGATATTCAGACTAACTAGTATAAAAACATGACATACTTTACATGCAGCCGAAGACGCAACTGAAGTCATAAAATGTCGGTTTGAATAGCTCATCACCATTGTAGTAAAATATCTATCTAGATTTTGCCACACACCCCACACACACCCCACACACACCCCACACACACCCCACGGACAATGAAACACCTGTCATTTTAGTGTGGGAGGTTTCATGGCTAAACTGGACAAGCCTGGTGGCCAATCT
Source organism: Aspidoras spilotus (assembly GCA_028565295.1). NCBI lineage: Eukaryota > Metazoa > Chordata > Actinopteri > Siluriformes > Callichthyidae > Aspidoras > Aspidoras spilotus. The sequence continues at coordinate 5,090,817 of JAOUQV010000010.1, read as the reverse complement.
TCATTAATTTCACGAGCAGAGTGTGAAGGTTCAATTATCAGGGTAAGAGCACAGTTTTGCTCAAAATATTGCACACAACATTATGGGTGA
>JAOUQV010000010.1:4658599-4669865 GCA_028565295.1 Aspidoras spilotus | reverse complement strand
CTGGTTCGATTCCAAGTACTGACAAGTCATGGCTGAAGTGCCCTTGAGCAAGTCACCTAACCCCCAGTTGCTCCCCGAGCGCTGTGATGGCTGCTCACTGCTCCGGGCAGGTGTGCTCACTTCACCAGTGTATGTGTGTGTTTCACTGCACGGATGGGTTAAATGCAGAGAACCAATTTCGCTGTGTGCAAAACATAGTGGCAAAATGTATCACTTTCACTTTCACTTTCACATTTTCCAAGTCCACCCTTGCCTGGTACAACATCTCTGCCAGTTCACCACGTTAGTTCGTCTATTGTCTCTCCATGTGCTGGAGGCTTGCTGATGCTTCCTCCACTCTCTGTCCACCCGTGATCCTGTGATACAGGACTGCAGCTGATCCTGAAACACTATCTGCCTCTCTGTTTAATCATAGCTGCTTAAAGTTGCCTTCTGCTCTTCAGTCAACACATCAACACCTTACACAAGTGTCCATTTCGATGTAACCACCATGTGGGACACTTTGTCAGCGATCATATACAGTACCACCTGCCTGGTGTTACTACGGTCATGTGACGAGGCTCCTACCTTGAAGTACTGAAAAAAAGTGAAACGACAACCTCGGTGGACGACCGAGATTAACCTGGATGGTCAATGTTACAATGTGGACTGGACTGTCATAGACCAGATGACTTCAAGGAACATGGGACATGATTCATCTATGCAGCCAACATTTGCAAGGCGATAAGGGCGTATGGAACGGCATGACGTCATATTTACCATTTTACATTGCTGACACACTGACCTGCTGTTTGAGAATCTTGATTTGCTCCTTCTGTTTCCGCTTCTCCTCCGCAGCCATGATAGCTGAGACAAACAAGACAACACACCAAGCTGATATAAAATATATAAAAATAATGACCGGCGACACGGTGACACAGTGGGTAGTCCTGTGGCCTCATGGCAAGAACATCCCGAGAAATTTCGGTGTGGAGTTCTCCCAGTGTTCGCACGGGTTTTCTCTGGGTACTCTGGTTTTCTCCCGCATTCCAAAGACATACATGATCGGTTAATCGGTGTCTCTAAATTGCTCATTAGTGTGTGAATTTGTGTGATTGTGTGTGTGCGCCTTATTATTGGCACCCTGTTGAGGGTTCTTCCTGCCCTCGCGCCCAGAGTTGCCAGGTGGGCACTCGTATTACCGTGAGACTAAACTAGGATTAAGCGAGTAAAGAAAATGAATGAAAATTATGACCAGTACTCAGAAATGTCACACAGTAACAAGCTGGGATATTCAATAAATAGGGTCAGGGACAGGTGAATTTTTTTTACTTTTATCACAACACTAACATTTTAGGATCATTTTAGGTATAATATCCGCTCACCGGACACTTTATTAGGTACACCTTGCTTGTAAAATTTGGACACCATTTTTACGTCCGAACTGCCTTATTCTTCGTGACAAACTTTCAATAGAGCTGGTATTCTACATTCCTTGGTTATAACAAGTGGTTGAGTTACTGTTGCCTCTCTATCAACCTGAACCACTCTGCCCATTCCCCTCTGACCTCTCACATCAACAAGCCATTTTCATCTACACTACTTCCCTCACTGGACATTATTCGCTTTTTCAGACCATTCTCTGTAACCCATAGAGAAAGTTGGTGTATCCTATTAGATTAACCGTTTCTGAGAATCAGCCCGTCAGACAACCATGCCACAAACAGGGCACCAATCCATCGTTGGGCACACACACAAACAAACTGGCCACTTCAGAGACACCATTTAACCTAATGTGCATGTCTTTGGAATGCGGGAGGAAACAAGAGCACCCTGAGAAAACCCGTGCCAACAGACCATGAAAAGTCCACACAGAAATTTCCCAGGTGGTTCCACCTAGGGATCGGACCAAAGTTCTTCTTGCTGTGACGTGACAACACTACCCACTGTGCCTAAGTGCCACCCCATTATAATTATGTTAGCTGGTCATTTCTTTAATAACTCCAGAGTCGGTGTCACGTAAAAATAAAGAGGGGTCAATTATTTGAAATGCACCTTGCTGTTTGCGAGCCTCCTTAGCCGCCCGCGCGAGTGCCTGCTTCTCCAGCTTCCTCATCAGCTTCATCTGAGCAGCTTGTCGAGCAATTTCTGAAACACAACGTTAAACCTCAGTGATGATGTTCTGCGTTTCTGCTGATTAAAAATGTAAATAGGGTAAAATCTGTACCCTGAGCCTCAAGTTTGCGAAGCAGCTTGGCCTCAGAAAGGTTAGGATACTCCGTGTGGCCCACGTTGGGCGGACGACCTTTCCTCCGCCGTGCCCCAGAGCCCTCGCTGTCTCCGGTCGCGTGATGCCGCTCCGAGTTGGGTGGTCGGCCCCTGCGGCCCTCCATGGCCCTGATGCGTGGAATGACCTCGTCCTCGCTCAGTCTACACCACTGCAGGCCCTGAGGGGAATGAGATGAGGAAACTGGGCACATATCCACATATTGTGTCCACATATTCAGCACATATCGGCACAGGGGTCCTTTTGGTCATTTAGAACAGAATTTGGATTTGATTTGTCATTATTATTATTAAACAAGATATAAGGTCAAAAAAAAGGCAAAGAATTAATCAGCGACAGAAAAAAAATTTTAAAAACAAAAATAAACAATCTTGCAATAAATAAACCCAACGTACAAAACGTAAAGAGAACACCCTGAGGAGATAATGAAACCTGACTACTGCACGGCTTCCTATCGTGCAACATAAGGGGAGGACGTTTGTTTTATAAATATATAAATCGGGGTTCAAATCATCGATAGCTTTGCCCTCTTGATTCAAGATGAATGTAACAGAATAGAGTGAGTGGGTGATTGAGTGAGTACGTGAGAGAAAGAGTGGGTGAAGTATTGAAGTGGGCAGGGGAAAAGAAAGAAAAGAAAGCAAGGAGGAAAAAGCAGTTATCAAATAAAATAACAGGAAAACAGACAGCGAGTACACAGAGAAAGAGAGAGAGAGATAGAGAGAGAGAGAGAGAGAGATGAAAGGCATTCACCTGGGGTCCTTCTCTGGCTTCATAGAAGTCACCAACCCTGACTTTTGCACTGAAGCTAAAATTATCGCGTGTGATGTCACTTATTCCGTATCTGGATAGATACTACGGAAGAGAGAATAATAATGATGTTTGGTGAGACATCAGAGCCAACAGAAAGTGGAGGTTCACTACACAGCAAAGCTACACTACACAGCAGAAGAAGGGTTGTGGGTGGGGGGGTTTTTCTGATCTGAAGGAGTGGGGAATGCTAGTGGAAGGTATGCTTTCAGGGTTCCTGAGGGTGGGGTTACAAAAAATTGGTGAGGGTTCCGGGGGTTACCTTTACGACGTCGGGGTACTGCCGGAGACGCTTGCCGCAGGGCGCGTAGTACGCCACGTCTCCGTGGAGACGACCTCCGGATGCTTTGATCCTGGTTTCTCTCCGCCAGCTGGGGTGGGAACGACAGAGGCAGGCGTGAGGGGAAATACGAGCACAGTGAAAGCAATCTGAGGACATTATATGTATGTGAGAGAGACAGAAACAGAGAGACAGAGAGAGAGAGAGAGAAACTGGATCCTACCTGAAACTAACCAAGAAGATACATAGAACCAACCTGAACTAAGAAGAAACTAATCTGGAACTAACCTATAAGTAACCTGGAACCAACCTGGACCTAACGAGGAACTTAACTGGAACCAACGTGGCACCAACCTGGAATTAACCAGGAACTAAAAAGAAACTTACCACTAATCAACCGGGAATAAACCTGTGCCTAACCTGTAACTAATCTAGAACTGGATATAAGAAGATACTAACCAGCATCCAACCTGGAACTGACTGATACCTATCCTGCAACTAACATGGAAGTAACCTGGAACCTGCATGAAACTCACTGAACCCTATATTTATTACTACAGGGAAAATATAATGAGAGAGAAACAAAGAGAGAGAAGAAGAAGGAGCTAAGCGTCATGTAGTCACACATACCCCAGTTCTAATGGCGTCTTTAGATCATCCTCATTCATTACACGCTTCCTTTTTCCAGATCCTACACCACGAGAGAGAGAGAGATAGCAGGGGGGGTAGTTAGAGTAGTACACACTCATACACACATGGTTTGTTTTACTATCCTTGAATAAGAATCATCACAATAGTCTCAAGGTCTTGTCTGGCTACTAAGCAGAAGAAAACATTTAGCAGCTACGGCTAAAAAGAGCAACACTGACTTAGGACCAATTTTGGAACCCTGGAGCAACAGTTGCACTTCCTGTACCACCGTATAACAAGTGTACCTAGACTGAAGGAACAATTCCACAAACAACAACCAGCAGCAGATCACTCAGCAACCGGCCATGTGTAGTCGATCGAGGTGAACTGGCCGAGTTGCTGTACGGGACATGGGTCGACTTGTGGAAGATGCTGCAGGAGTCAGACCAACCTTAGCCAGGTGTTCCTAATACCGTGTTCCAATTTTGTGTATATTGTCCTAATAGAATATCGATGCCAAAATGCATGGTAAACACATGGGAACCAAACACAGTCAAGTACCTAATGTGATATAAACACACACACACACAAATATTTGTACTGCTATACAGGTAGGGACATTTTTGTCTAAAAATGCCCTCACAATATTGGTGATATGCTCCGCACAACTGTATAAAGACATGCCTTCACCCTCTCTCTCTCTCTCTCTCTCACTCACACACATGAATTCCCGGGCAGCAAAGTGAACAGCTTGGCACTGCAGAAAACGAGACTTGCGGTTAACATGGGGTTCGCACCATTAGCTTTTTGCCGCCTTGAAAGCTTCTCCCTCTGACATCAAGTCATGATGCTTCTCAAAGCCAGAGAAAACACACAGCACACACACACACATATTCATACACACACATGCTGCGTGGGAGTATGAGAGCAACAAGTGCTCTTCCTGCTGTTGAAGCTCAGCCAAGAACAAACCCACGGGCTTGACATGTTCGTCAGATTCACAAGTATTTTGTTTAACGAATCTCCCTGGGAAAAAAATAGAGTCGGCAACGAGTGTGTGTGTAAACCCGTGCCGACAGGTTCAACCAAACATGGCTTGGAGGTTAGCGCAAACCACTCTCACACACACAGTGTTCCTATTAGCTTTTGCCTTTACGGTGTCAACTGGCTCTCGCTCGTGCACAGAGAAGATAATGAGATTTAAAGCAGGGGATGTGTTCATTTACGGGGATCTTAGTGATTAAAGCTGGGGTCTGCTTCAAAAAAAGCAGCAAGTCTGACAGTAAAAATCTACAGAGGTATTTCATTGGAAACAGGGGTATCATTTTGTGGCCTTACCTGGAGAAGTGCCGACAGAATACGATGAGGAAGGCGAGCTGTGATAGGTCAAGGCACCTGAACCGCTCATGATGGTGGGCGTGGCAACACCGGAATGCTTAACGACTTGCAGGTTGAGCGGCGAGCAATCTGACAGGCTGTAACTGGACGAGGCGGAGGCTGAAAGCAGGGATGGGTTTTTGCCGAGCTTCAGAGGCGTCCTTTCACCGTCGGTCTCTGTCTCTGTCGTGTCCATGTTCTTTCTAATCGAGCCGTTCAGCTCGCTGTCCGAGTTGCTCTCCGACTCTGAGAGGAACAAAAAAAATGAGAAAATGCAAACATGTGGAAAAGATGAACATCAAAGGACAAATTGATTCTAGGGATATTTATTCTTGCATTTATTCATTCATTATCTTCCGCTTAATCAACAAGAGGTCATTGGCCAGCCGGTGTCAAGGACAGGAACAATCCTAGACAGGGTACCAATCCAAAGTAGGGCACACACAATCACACACAATCACACTCACAAATTCACACTTTAAGGCCTGCTACTTGTATAAAGTCACAAATTAACCGGGCACGCATTGTTTCGGGCACGAAACTGGACCACCCGAACAATACCCGCACAAACACAGATAGAGAATGAAAACTCTACACAGAAAGAGTGGTCGCATCTAAGGATCAAACCCAGGTCTGTGAGGCAAAAATGCTACCCACATTACCACCCCATGTAATTTTGTTGATTTTTGTTTTCTTAACTTAAAATAACTCAAGCAGTTTTCTCACGATGGCATGTTGCAGCGTATACTGTGATCTCTAATGGTCATGCCTCTTCAGATGCTAAACAGAAACTGAGCTAATGGAGGGTCCAGAGAGGCACATAACACCCCAGAGATCTGATTGGACACCCCAATCTCATTAGCAATTCACAAACCTCATTAACAATTCACAAACCTGATATACTGTCATCTTCATCCTCCTCATCCTCCTCATCATCATCCACATCGTCATCTTCATCATCGTCATCGTCTTCACCTGACTCGTCCGATTCCTTCTTGTCCGGGGTCTCCTGCTCTCCACTTCTGTGTGGAAACAGATCCTCAAGTGACTTCACATGCGTCTGGGAAATGTCCTTCCAGGCCTCCAGGGCTCTGGGTGTCTTGTTCTTGCGAGAAGCACGAGGTTGTGCCGGCAGGGCGGATGCAGGTACTAGAGCAGGCAACGGGACGTTTACAGGGATGGACACCGACTTGTCCTTCCTTCCGCCGGTGCTGAGGTTGACTGGCAGGTCGGAATGAGATTTAGTGGTAAGCGCTAGCGGGGACTCTTGTGCAGAACTCTGGATAATGCCGTTGGGGTGGCCCAGACCCAGAAGAGTCTTACTGAGCATGAGGCTGGGCGACGCAACCACCACCTGAACAGCCGGAGGCTTAGTGCATCCCTCTGTAGATTTGGGAGGAAGAATAGAAGAAGTGGAGGAGGAGGAAGAAAATGATAGGGCCCCAGAAATTTTTGAGGTCTTGTAAAGATCCTGTTGCTTCTTAAGCTGGATTGGGATGTCCTGGTCATGAGAAAGTAAAGACTGGATTAAAAGAAAAAAGAGAGAAAGAACTGAGATTAAAATGAGAGGATACAGAGATTAAAAGGCAAAAATAACGCACTTAAAAAAATAAACGTGTAAGGAGTTGGATGGCAATGTGGTAATAGTTCTGGTTGTCATGGGGCATAGGCACTGATACTGTCTGTGTGTGGATGTGTGTGTGTGACTCAGACACGGTTTATTTGTAGCTCTAGATTTCATCGTCTCTGCTTCTGTTTCTCGTCTCTCATCGCTAAACATGTGTTTGACGTCTAAAGGGTAATTTTAAATGAATGAAACCCAAAAGCACAAGCTGATTATTAGTCTGTTCAGCGCAATAATCGCTCAATAAAACCCACTTTAGCCGATTACGATGAACGGGTATTAGGCTCTTCGGCGGTAATTTGGTGGTTAGAGAAAAGGGCGGGAATAAACCCATTTTTGCACCGAGAATCAAGGAGTAAGAATTTGAGTTAATTGCACGATGGCTTTCACAGTAGCATTCATTTATTTTTATGATGATAAAAGAAAACTGAATCACACGGTTGGGAATCTAATTCTACTGACAAGAGCATGAAGAAGTATCTCTCTCAGTCTCTCTCTTTCTGTTACTCGCTCTCTCTCGTTTTCTTTCAGTTGCTCTCCCTGACCTTTTCAACGAGCCCGGTCAATACTTGGCGATGAATTCTGAATAGCAACCCCCTCCTGAAACCTTGTGCTCAAAATTGCTTTTCGTGTTGCACACAGACCACATCTGCTTTTTTGCTAAACGAAAGACAAAATGGACCTGTGATTCATGTATTCACTCATAACGCGATGAATCTCTTCCTTATTAATCTTGCCGTATAGTAAATGTTCTGATGCACAGTATTGACCAGAGTCTTACTTGTTTCAGTCTGTAGTTGGCGATGTGGGACAGCGAACTCTCCAGAAGCTTCCTGCTGCTCAGCAAGTCCAGAGATGGTGCCTGAGATGTGTGGGTGGAGCCCCGTGCTCTAGGGGAGGGGCTTAGAGGGGGCGGTTTAGGAGAGGATGACAAAGGGAGGGGTTTGGGAGGAGAAGGAACTGATAGTGGTTTAGGGGAGGAGCAGAGAGAAAGTGGGAGTGGTTGATGAGAGGCGATAGGAATGGGTCGGGGAGAGGAGGAGTTGAGGCGCTGAGGGGAGGAGTTGATTAAAGTTTGCGGATTGGCGTTAAGAGCAAGGCCAGTGGACTGAATGACGCTGGTGGGTTGTGCAAGCCTGTCTCTGGATTTGGAAGTGAGTTGGGCATCTGGAGGGGTGCTGCCCTCCCGGAGAGCCCAGATGTGGTCTTTCTTACTTGGTCGCAGGTTTGCAGAGGTGACCTAAAGAACATTCCATGCACAGAAATATAGATGAAGTCGCGATGCTAATACAGACTTCCGTGCTAGTTAGTATGTGAATCTAGTATGTGACATGATGTAGTATTTCCATAAACCTAGTAGGAATCAGTTAGTATGCAGAATGTTTCTTGATGTTGTACTATACTGGGAGATACGCAATATTTCCAAAAGTATTTGCTCACCAATCCAAATGATCGGAATCAGATGTATCGAACACTTCCATGGCCGCAGGTATATGAATGCTTCAGCATACCAAGACATTTTCATGCTCCCAACTTTGTGGGAACACGATTGGCTCCACTTCTGATGACAAAGTCTGGTGTGGATGAACTTGACTGGCCTGCAGAGAGTCCTGACCTTAACCCAATAGAACATCTTTGCGATGAATTAGAGAGGAAAGTGAGCACCAGGCCTTCTCATCCAACATTATTGTGTAACCTCATAAATGTGGTTCTGGAAGAATGGTCAAAATTCCAATAAACACAGTCCTCCTAAACCTTGTGGACAGTCTTCCCAGAAAAGTTGAAGCTGTTCTAGATGCAATGGGTGGACTGACGTCATATTGAACCCAATGGATTAGCTCATATGTGAGTCAAGGCAGGTGAGTGAATACTTTTGGAAATACAGAGTATACAGTGTATACAGTGCTAGTACACATCACCATATCCCATAATTTACCTTGTGTGACATCTTGTGTCAAAGTTTGTTAAGATGGAGGATAACAGTTGAACAGTACATATGGAAAGTCTGCCATTTTGGACGCAGCAAAAAACATAGAACATACCTTCACTTTCTTTCTCTTCTGTCCTTTTTCAGAGTCAGACTCTTCGCTTTCCTTACTTTGGTCGTCGTCATCATCATCGTCATCTTCCTCGCCCAGGTCATCCAGGTCACTGCTGCTAACTCCTTCAACATCGCTGTCCAGAGACGACCCTGATTCGCTGTCACTCACGCCAGATCGGTCTGTCTGTTTTTTAAGCGGTTTCTACAGCAAACAAAAAACAAACCGGTGGCTAATTAGATAAATAAATAAAGGACACCAGGGGTTGGAGTTAGAGGAAATTAATCAACAATGAGCGAATGCAGAGGAGTCACGGCAACTGGAGTCCCCGGTTAGAAATCACAACAGCAGCTCACTGGCCGCATGACTGTTCTTAGCACAAGTTATATGCCGGATGACCCATGCGTCATGTTATTTTTTTATTCCTCTTACACCACAGCAAGTTTACCTTCTCTTTCGGTTTTTGTGGGGGTTTCTCTCGGAGCTCTCCTGCACCATTGCTGTGATGAGGGACCTTGCTTGCATGAGGATTAGCTGCAGATGTATTGAGACCAGGTGAGGAGGAGGAAATGGATGCACCGCTTTTAGTTGTGGATGGAGAGACCACACTGCCGTTCAGAGCTCCATTAACACCTGAGATTGACACCGCATTCACACACACACACACACACAGAGCAAAAAAGTGATTAATGAATGTAACTGAATATTCAAATGCACTATAAAAGTATTTATTAGCGATGCTAGCTTAGCATTGGGACATTGATGGCAATTAATTAAAAAGCTTTAGGAATAAAATTGAATTTAAATGGTTACACTCACACTTTTTATTATGTCTAACATTCTCTGCTTGAGATATAAAAATAAATGTGTGTGTGTGTATGAATCTGTATAAAGGAGTGTATCCACTGCACCAAACAACTGTCTGGCTCTTTTAATTTTTTTGGTTAAAAACTATTAAAAAGAATATTTATGGGAATCACATGTTCATCAAATACAGAGAGAATATCAGATCTGGTCCTCATTAAGATATAAAAGCATGTACACACACGCACACACACACAGTTATGTCTTTATATTGTAGTGAGGAACTTGACATTATTGAGATTATTATTGATGCAGCTAATTAATGCTAATTGAAACTAAATATGACCTCAGTAATAAAAAAGCAACTTTTTGGCTATTTTTTAAGAACTTTAGAAAAGAAAAAACATTCTTTATAGGGTCCCGCAAAATGTTCTCACAGGTTCATCAAATATGCAATAACTGTGCTTGTGGGGACATTGTGGGTCCTCACGAAATATTGAAAACATGTAGAAACACACACTGAAACTATGCTCTGTAATCTCACCTTTATGACCCTGGCTGCTTTTGCTCATGGTTTTAGACCTATAGGGCGTAGCCTCGTGGTTCTGAAGGGGAGGAGCAAAAAGTGGGGGCAGACCTAGCAATGGAGGGAAGAAGGCAGCTGGACCCCGCCCATGAGCTTCAGCTGCTCTCCACCACTCTGGGATTCGAAAGAAAACAAGGATTTTATTCTCTACAAGGAATTTATTATTAGATTAAAATCAAAATAATTCATAACACAACTTATTATAATAAACTTCTGAGTTTCACAACAACAACAACTATTATAATAATAACAATAACAATAACTACAATAATAATAACAATAACTATAATAATAATAATAACTATATTAATAATAACAACAATAATAAGAATAATAACAACAATAATAATAACAATAATAATAATAATAATAACAATAATAATAACAACAATAATAATAATAATAACAATAACAATAATAATAATAATAATAATGATAATAATACTAATAATAACAATAATAATAATAATAATAATAATAATAACAATAATAATAATAATAATGATAATAATACTAATAATAACAATAATAATAATAATAATAACAATAATAATAATACTACTAATAACAATAATAATAACAATAATAATAATACTAATAATAACAATAATAATAATAATAATAATAATAACAATAATAATAATAATGATAATAATACTAATAATAACAATAATAATGATAATAATAATAACAATAATAATAATAATGATAATAATACTAATAATAACAATAATAATAATAATAACAATAATAATAATAATAATAATAATAATAAGAATGATAATAATACTACTACTAATAATAATAATAACTATATTAATAATAACAACAACAATAATAATAATAATAA
>JAOUQV010000010.1:4606691-4618653 GCA_028565295.1 Aspidoras spilotus | reverse complement strand
TGGCCACCAGGCTTGTCCAATTTAGCCATGAAACCTCCCACATTCAAATGACAGGTGTTTCAGTTTCATTGTCTAACCCCTGTATGTTTTTGCTGATAATTATAAAAGTGTAAGGAAAAATATAAAAGTGAAACGGAGTTACTTAATTAAAAAGAGGACAAAGCGATCGAACTATAGTCAGAAAGAAAATCATAATCGACTCATTAAGTGAATCAAACTGTCCTGGTGTGGTTCCTTATTTAAGAACAGAGCACAGACAGGATTTTTACCTTACAATCAAATTCTAAAAAGATTCGACTTGGGAATGAATCAGTAGGTGAATCAAACCTGTCGTGTTCTTTTGCTGCTGCTGTATGTTAAACTCCACTTGTCATAGGCTTTTAATTTGCAGTGTGGCACCAAAAAAAACCACAATCACACAAAATACTAATCATCAGTTTCACCAGGGGTCATTCAATAAGTCTAACAAAGCTGTAAAAATGTAAATCCACTATAAATCAATAATTCTGTAATTTTTTGGGTCTAAAGCAAATCTTCCACAGTGTATAAGTGTAACGGTGCGGTTTTATTTTATTTTTTCTTTTCTTTTTTTGCAGAAAGCCAGTCGAAAGCATCAGCACTTGAGAGACTCTGGGATCTCGAAAGCGTGACCTCAGAATGGTGCATGAATCTAAATCATTAACTAGTTCCAAAATTTCCCAAGGTCAGCTTACAAAGTGCCCAATTAGGGAATATGAGAAATAGACGGCGTATTTGCTAATATTAAGAGCAGAGTGGAACGAAAGGTCGGCGTTATTATGCCGGAAGGAACCCGGAGAGGAGGAAATCGCAGCACTGTGATTTTCTCTCGATTAAAACCATTAAACTTTTGATGCGTTTCCATACGGTGCAGAAGTCGTAGTGATTTTATTATCCGTAATTACAGACGTTGTTCTCGAAATTCTGAAATAATCAGAGTCAGTACATAATAATAATAAAATGTATTAAATATATATATATATAATAGCAATGTTTGGCTGCACGGATGAGTCAACTTTCTCCAATGCCACTTGTCTCTTGTTCCTTGTATCAGTCTGGCTCTGATAATCCAGCCCATGTTGTAATGTTGTCCATCCAGGATATTCTCAGTCTTTTACGTCTTCCGGCTCCCTCCACATGTCCTGTCATTACACTTCCCTCAATGCTGCCATGTCAGAGCCTTATCATTTGACTGTAGTCGATTTCCTAGCATGCATGTCTTTAGACTGTGGGAGTACCTGGAGTATACCCATTAGGAACACGGGTAGAACATGCAAACTTCACACAGATATTTGTACACTGTGCCACTATGGTGCCCCGTGACTGTAGTATCTTGCAGGATTTGATGTGGTTCAGTAACTCCTTTTCTGTTCTGATCATCTTGTAGAATTGCTCATTTGTCATCAACATCATCATCATCATCAGTTCCGCTAGTTCACCTCGCTTGTTCTGCACTTGCCTCTCGGATCAACGGCACTCTGACCTTCATCCAGATGTTTGTTGATTGTCCCTTGACTCTCAGTAGACCTGTGATACAACCCACAAGTGTAAATCTTTCTGAAACACTGGTAACACCCCGCTGGGCTCCAACACAACACAACACAACACTGGCGATTGCCACATAACAACAAATTGGGGCATTTAATCTCTACTCATTTTCACTAAATCTAATCCAAACCTAAAAGCAACGATCTCAGATCCAGAGCTGGAGTTCTGGAAATCCTGGTTGTTATAGGGCGAATGGAAAGTGGGGATTATTTTTTAAGCATTTCTAAAAGAAGAGGGTCAATGTGTGCAGACAGTTACCCCGAGCTCAGGCTCAAATGCCACCTGTACTAATGTTTAGCGGTCAGTTACATTAGTTTAGAAGGACAGAAAAGCCGAGTGGATAAACTACTTGTATATTTCCGATAGCGATGTCTTTAAAAAAGGTCGTGTACTGCTTTATTTAAAAAAAATAAAGTTACATTTTGGGAAAATGGTGCAAAATGGAAGCCCTTCCTTCCTCCCCCCATGCCCTGAAACGTTGCTTTTAAAGCGTCTTTGTGTTATCTGGTGAATCTTAGTCATAGGCAGCTCTCGTATTACAGACAAGTTCTGCAGCTGAATCTCTGAAGGAGAAAAAAGGAAAGAGGAAAAAAAAAGAGAGAGAGAGACAGAGAGAGAAAGATAAAAAGAGAAAGATAGAGACACTTTACACCTGTGGAACAAAGCACTGTACAAAACTTCACTTTAGGCTATTGCGAGAACCAGAACTTACACACATGTACTATATATACACACACACACACAAAGACTAAAACACATACACACACAAACCTACACACACCAAACAAACAGCATCCTTTGTGCTATTTTTGATTATGAAGCCCGAACCACAAACAGCTTTGAATCATTTTCGGACGTCACTTCAAACACAACGTTTGTGTGTGTGTGTGTGTGTGTGCACGTGGAACCCATGGCCTAATCTGGGGTGTGTAGTAGAGGGTGACTTGAGAGTGCTTTTTCATTCCTATCCCATCGCACTCCTACGGAAAATATACTAGTCACATCCCAGTCCTGGGTCGGAATAAAAAAAAATCCTGTCCTGTCTTACTCCTGGTAAAATGACTCCAACTCCTGTCCCGCTCCCATTAAAAATGACTCCTGCTCCTGTACCACTCCTATTTTTCCGACTAATTTTAAAATTATTTTAGTTTTTAGGCGATACAATTAACTACATGTAATCTGCTTACCATTCTTTTAAAGACATGGCAACAGGGATGGCTGTTCATCTGTGGTAATACAGGGAGACATTTTATGCCGTAATAAAAGTAGTTTTTCCAATGGAGGACCAGCTACTAAGCCTCTGTTGAATAAACCCAAACATAACATATAAAGTTATTGAACAATTATTTCTTTCAAACATTCGGCATTAACTTGTTCTTACTGACACTGTGCAAATACGTCCCTCTACGTTACTCTATCCACTGAGGGACAGTTGTGTGAATGAAAATGACCTTGTTGATACCAGTGAGAGGTCAGAGGTGAATGGACAGACTGGTTCAAGATGATGACAGAAAGACAACAGTAACTCAAACAAGCACTGGTTACAACAAAGGGTGTAGAATATCATCTCTGTTGAAAGTATGACATGAAGACCAGTCTTTTACTAGCAAGGTGTACCTAATAAAGTGGGCGGTGAGTTTGTTTTATTGATAAAATATTAAGTTTATCCATAATTTCTAGCAAATATGATATATAAGTTAACCATGCCTCTTTTGGCCTGTACACTTCATCCACATCTAGTCTATATAATCCACTTGAAATGATCGGTTTATTAGGAACGACGGGTTTTTGTCTATGTGTTATTATCTCAGTGATACACATATTAACTCCAAGCGGAACTCATGCAGCTATTTGCTGAAACATGTATTCATTCCATAACCATATTTATTCATTTGAACAAGTCCAAAACAAACAGTGCTCAGCTCCACGTTTCTCTCAGTACCGGGGTAGTTTTCTGCCTGCAGCACCGAATGACATCGCCATTGTGCTTCTCCTCTTCTGTCCGCCTCATTATAACTGACTCCTATTCTGTTCTTATTTAACTTTATGTGTTACACAAGATTTGTTGTGTTTCCACAACTCATTATAGTCACAAACTACGTCTTGGCTGTTTTTGTACCTGTAATGTCATGACACATGACTCCGGTTACGCTGCGCCATAATACAGACTGAGTACCGCAGCTCTACCGCATTACACATCTACCCAGGCGGAAGAAAAAGTAGTTCTTACCACGTATAATTTAGACAAGATATCAATAGTTAAGTTACTTATGTTAAGGATATACATTACATCGAATGACTAAAGTATCGAAAGTATTGATATTTTGATTTTAGAATCGATTTTAGAGCATTAAGATCTAGTATTGGGAGTGTGTACAGCACTGTATATTATAGTATCGACCCGCACATCACTCCCGGTAACTTTTTTATCCTGTACCGTCCCAATCACATGAGTAATAGTTAAGTTGTGTCCCATCCCGTCAGCTGCTAGAGTCAAATCTCCAGAAACAAGTCTGGATTATAATCCCTCTCTGTCAATTTGGACGTTTTGTTTAAAATAGATCTGTGCTAATCCACAGACATCTAGTTTTACCTCAGTTTAGTCATCTTCCATCTAAAAATAAGCTCTTGTTCACAGGCAGGGGACTGAACACACTATAGTCTTTGAAGCAACATGTCCAAATATATTTGCACAATTTATTATTAAAAAAAACACACACACTTCCTGGATCATAACCAGTCAATAAGGCATTTTGAATTATTACACCCATTTCGAATGTAATGTCTTGTTCGTTTTTGCGTGGTAATACACTGGACGATGTCTGGATTAAGAAGACTGGTCACGTCTGGTCAATTCATAAGCAAAACTGCCGAGAAGAACCGGAGGTGCTGCAGCCTCGGGCATGAGCCGACTTGCATATCGAGCATATCGATTACAATTAACTCTTGATATTGGTCATTTTATTTTCAGGGGTAGAATCACATGAGCTGTTAAACTAAGAACATAGACGATTTTACCTGAGGTGTACAGCATGCTGAGGGGGTGAATGACTTAGGACATTATTTTAGGAAGGTGACGATATGAAGAATGTTTGCGTCATCTATTTTATAATTAAAAGCAAATCGTTGTAAATAGTGTTTCATGTTAACTGATCTAATTTCACTCCGATCGCACGCGGGACGTTTTTTAAAATGCTTTGTATTTATTTTATCCAGGTATCCGTGCTCTGCTCCGTGGTTCTCTCTACGCGAGCATCCGGCATTTGTTGGAAAATTAATAATGTTAAAGAAGGGCGGGGACCTGCCCGAGGCGCTCTCTGACAGCGCAGCTAAAACCAAAAGCCCTTTGTGGCAGCAGTGACCAGATTTTAAATGCAGCTGGATCAATAAATAAGAGGGGGCTGTACAAGCACAATCTTCTCCAAGTGTCTTCTCAGAGCATCCCTCCATCTGTGTGTGTGTATGTGTGTGTATATGTGTGAGTACTGCTATATTTCCGAGGACCAGTTTAGGTTTTTAACCAATTGAGGACTTTTCATGAATTAATGAGCCAGTCCTCAGTTTTAACTAGTATAACATACTGATGCTCTACACAACTGAGAAGCAAAATCCCTTTCCTCTGTGTGTTTTCCAAAACAATCACACACTCCATATGGGATACCACATTGGTCACACCACAGGTACTGGAACTTAATAATATTATTGGCTAGTGTGAAGGATAAACATGGTCCCTTTGAGATTTTACCCAGTCTGCACTTTAGGGTGACAAAGCGAATGTGACTATGTGTGTATGTGTGAGTGTGTGTAGTTCTACTATCTCTCTGAAGGCCAGTTTAGGCTTTTAACCATTTAATGAGTCGGTCCTCACTTTTTTGTATTAGTATCCTGATGTTCTCAGATTGCTCTACATCACTTTCAGCACAACTGAGGCATGTAAATCCTTTGCTTTTGTGAGTTAAACATTCTACAGGAGGAAATTCAGGTCGGTCTTCATGTTTTTAAATCAAATATTACATCCTGATGCTCTTTTCTACATGGTCCTCATTTGGTCAAATAAATCCTTTCCTCTGTGTGCTGTCTACACTCAATATGGGCTGCAACAAATCCCTCAAGAGATTTTACTTGGTCATCACATTGGGGAAAAAACCGCTTGTGTGTTTGTAATACTATATTTATGAGGACCAGTATTTATCTGTAAGTAGAGAGATTTCTCGGACATATTTATGTCAGTCCTCCATTATTTTAAAACGGTTATCACATCCTGACGCACTTAAAAGTGCTCAACGTCACTCATCTACAAGGTCCTGATTTTGGCATTAAGACACAAATCTTCACCTCTGTGTGCTTTCTAATGCAATCACAACATTGATTAAGTCCTCAGTCCCTTGGAGATTATACCCGGTCCTCATTTTAGGGCAGTTACAAGAATGTGTTTGTGTGTGGATAGCAGTCAGGGGAGTAGAAAGAAAAGAAGGAGGGTCAAATACTGCACGTCCTGCAGACAGCTGCCTCGGTGCAGTAAATTCTGCTCATCTAAAAAGCGACAGAAAAAAAATCCCATCACATTTCTTTTTCCCTCCCACTCTCTCTCTCTCTCTGTGTTTTCCACCTCACCTCCCCCGCTCCACTTATCCTCCCCTTTCCACACAGGAGAAGACAGCGTTCCTGAAAACCTCTGCTACTTCTGCTCGGGATGCAAATATAGTGATAAGCAGGCAAACAAATAGGCCAAAACAACTGGCATTTCCAGCCCTGGCTCCATTATCTCTGCGGGGACTGGCGTGAGCTATGTGGCTAGCAAACGAGCGATACGACCGGAGGACAAACGGCTCCGGAGAGACACTAAGGCACCGAAAGAAATAAGAAAAAGAAAGTCAAAGCATTCCTTCAAGACTCGTTTATAAAAAAAAAAAGGAGAAAAGGGGAAGTAAAAAAGAGTGAGTGAAAGTGAAATAAAATAGAACATATACCGCTTGTATAAGAATGTGTGTGTGTGTTTGTGTGTGTGTTTGTGTGTGCATATGTAAGTGTTCTGACCAGAAAGTATGAGATCAGCATTACTGATTAACAAGATAGTAGCAGAAGAAAGAAAGACAAATAAAGACGTTAGTGTGGCGCGTGCATGGCGCTCGTTTAGCTCTGCTGCCGCTTTCTTCAGGAAAGAATCAACCTTTTCACCTTGTCTGCAGAAAAAAAAAAGAAAAAGTAGAAAAAAAACAAGAACCCAGGCGGCCTACACAAAAATAACCTTGGGTTTTGTCAAGGAGATTCTCACGTTGAATGATAAATAGAAGCCCAGGGGACGCCAGGGCGAGAAAGCAGCTAATTGCCTGCAACAGAAAGTCGGGCCCTTGTGCATCGTTCATTTTTTTTTTTGGAAAGAGAGAGAGAGAAAAGAAGAGAAGAAAATAACACAAGTACAGCGCGGTTAACAAAAAAAAGTTTCGAGAACGTGGTCTTTTCGCCGCAACATTGGTCCCTCATTATGGCAGACCTGCAGGTTAACGTAGAGCGCGGTGCATGGCGCAATTATCCAGCACGCTTGTGGCTTCGGGTCTCTATCATAATGTATACAAAAGACTCTAATCTTATCTAATCTAGATCTAATTTTCATAAGGGCCTAATTTGAGCTATTTCTGCTATCTCTTAGCAACGGAAATAAGCAGACAGATCAAACGCCAAAAGGCATGTACTAATTCTCCTAATTATTCATGGGTGTGTTTTGGGCATAACATGCAATAAACCAATCGCCGCGTCACTTGCCATTCAGTCACATGCGGTCTGACTTTGGAGGATTGCAATGTCAGTGGTGCAGCTACCTGGACATTTCCTGAATCTTCAATTGACCAATTCACCAATTCACTGTTTGACTGTTGATGTCTGCCGCATTTCAACCAATCAGTACGCCAGATATTTACCTAAACGCACTTAATTTCGAGATCATCAGGCCCATTAGCGTGGATAACTCCTGAGACACTCCTGTCACCACAAGACAAAACAATCCACAGCATAAAACCAAGGTGGTCCAGGGTGGTACATGACACTGCATGGATATGATTGGCCTCCGAATGCGCCACCATTGAATTCCATTTCCTGATAAATATCACTGACAGTCACTGTTCAGATGCACATATTAATGTCTGTTTAGTTCAAGAGAAAGAGTGTTTGTACTGCACAAGCTGCACAAGCTGGAAAGAGATTGAGAGATGCTGAGTCAGCTTATCCCTATCCCACGAAGCACATCTGTGCAGCAGACAATTGAAAAGCCATGACATCATGTATAGCATTTCAAGCGCTAACTGTAGTCTACAAAATGATTGTAAGTTGGCCCCCAAATTGGCTTTGGTCACCCCCTGATGCACCAGTGTGTCCGAAAAGATGCATTTGTGGGTTGTTCTTGTAGCGTGGCATCACAGTGCAGAACCATCAACAAACATCAAGCTGGTGCAGTCAGAATGGGTCGACTTGCATATGAAGGATGCTCGCGACCTTGTGGATTGGGCGTGCTTGTTATCACCCAGTCATCGCTTAGTGTTCTTTGTAAAGAAAACTGAAAGTAATGAGAAAATATGGAAAAGCCGGTCAGTGCTGTCCTCTCACACATGTCATTTCTAATCTGTTCTCGCATGATCGAGCACCACTCACTCGGCGTGGCCTAATTCTTGGTTTCGGCAACTTAAAATCTGTCGCTGGGTCTCTGTGCCAAACAGATTCTGGTTCTTGGTTAGTCGGGATTATTGAAAGAAAAATAAAACTATCCGTCGCATTTGTTGCAACAACCTTTAACTGCCCATCAGACACACACAAACACACACATACAGAGTGGTTTAACGGTTTCTTCTCAGTGCTGATCTTTCCTCACAGTCTCCTTCCTCTTTACACAGCTCCAGGATCAGTTTACCGTGCATATCCAATTGTTTACGCTGTAACCATGTGCACAACTTCTACCACTTTTTTTTATAATCAGCTTACGAACCAGGATCAGTTTACTGCACAGTCTACAGAGCTCGTTTCTGGACGCTGGAGGAGTGTGAGGGCGTCTTCCTAACTTTATCCTGACAGGAAAACAACATCCTGCTCACTCAGAGGTCCAACTTAACACTGGGTTAAAGAAGGCAACTGCTTGGGGCATAAGGAAAGTCCTGCGTGGACTGTGAAAACTTTAATTTGCAAACTGATTGTTAATTCTGAGCACTGACAGGGGCAAAAACAAGGGAGCTGCACCAGCATCCAAAAACTAGGGTTGCCAGGGCCAAGTAATGAAAAACCGGGGCACGGGGTTGGTAGTGATAATGGTGTTAAATTCTTATGCTATAGCGGGGGTGGGGTGCTAACAGTGTTCGGGTGCTATGCAAGAAGAATTGCCTGTTATTGGCCGTTGAGGCTGTGATTGGAATAAGGGACTGTAGCTGTCCCGGATGGGACAAATCAAAATTGTCCATAAACCCTACCGAAAACCCTGCTCCTATGAATCCTAAGCCATTTAATCAATGTTACAATGTGAAAGGCGGTCATTTGTTCTGCATTTGCCACTCTTGAATGCACTTTAATGACACTTGTCTATGATGAGGGCACAAGGACATGGGTGTTTGCCCCATTATATCCCGTCCCTTAAGTCCACGCATGCCTCAGACTCATTTACAAGCGAAAAGATGCCCTCGGAGGTCACAACTGAATGACAAGTTGAGTTATTCCTTCATGTTTGTTTTTCATACTGAATTTTTATGAGTCGAAAATTATCTGCACTCTAGATGCAACATTCATATTATTCATAAGACAAACATCATTTTTTTCGACGTAGTCGGCAAGATTTCACATTCCATCACTACAAAATGTTTCCGGTTTATAGAGCAAGTCATGGATAGACGGCTGTCATGGATTACTGCGTGGGCAGACCAATTTGTCTTTGGTAACCCCCTGAGTTGCCAGTGTTTCAGTGCACTTGCGGGCTGTTCCTGTACCATGGCATCACAGTGGAGGAACATCAACAAACATCTAGTTGAAAGTCACACAACCGCCTAACACATGGTCCGAGAGGCGAGCGTTAATGTAGAAAGCAGAACTGCATGAACTGCTGCAGTCGACACGGGTCCACTTGCGTATGGAGGAT
Source organism: Aspidoras spilotus (assembly GCA_028565295.1). NCBI lineage: Eukaryota > Metazoa > Chordata > Actinopteri > Siluriformes > Callichthyidae > Aspidoras > Aspidoras spilotus. The sequence goes on along the minus strand of JAOUQV010000010.1, from coordinate 4,608,977 downwards.
GCAAGTCACAGATGCATCGCTGTCATAGATTATTGCGTGGGCAGAGCCGTGTCTGATTTTGAATACGATAATCCACTGTCACTCGTCTGTCCAAAAGAATAAGGACACTTCAGTGACCTCATTGAACGTGTTTATCCATTCATACTCACTCTTTGAGACAGAACACCTACGTCCATACCGTAAAGAAAGTCTTCGATAAATCTCCAAAAAAATGTCTGATAAATATCTAAGACAATGAAAAAATGAATCACTATACGATACTCTTTAGTGGGACGGCCATTTTTTGTTGCACCGCAGTCAATAATTTATACATTTATACCTTCACAGTAGTGACCGAGTAGAAATACATGGAGAAACAACATCCTGAGTTCAGAGAGAGACGTAGATACACCAATACTTGGGTAAGACTGACAATTTTGCCCCAGACGGAGATATTTTGTGGCTTTGGGTGTGCTTCATAGAGCACAGTGTGATCTCCTTTCAAACCCCAACAACACAAACAGGTCCTGACAGATTTGTTCTCCCTAATTCTCACTAAAGGAACGAGCACGATTGTATTAGAGGTCTTTTTCTGTGCGCTCAGCTGCGACACGCACTCACTCTTACACACTTATTCTCACACACTAATGCGCTTACACATACACACTCATACACATATTCACCCCAACAATAGACACATTTCTAATGGAAGAGTAGAGTGGGGTGATACTGTTCCGTTTCAATTCACCGCTAGCGCTAATGGCTTCTTAGTGGCTCCGTGAAATCAAGCAGCTGTCAAGTCGATGCATCAGGAGCAGGCGGTGGAAGAGGCGGCATTCCCACCAGAGAAAAGCATCGCGTCAGGATGTTTGCTTCAACATCTGCTCCCCTGCACTCACTGATTTCTTTTACATCCTCCACAATCCAGACAAAGAGACGCAAGGACCAACAGATCACCTTTACATCTTGAGGCAAAAAAAAATCTGCTCAAACTGCATTTTTTTTACCTGTAGCCTCCGTTGACCCCATGACCTCGACATATAAATAAATAAAGAATGTTCCCATGATTCTGCCTGTTTTTAGGACCGCATTAACAAACACAAGGAGTGCGTCTCAAAGCCGAGTGAGCTGCCTGCATAGGCAGAAATTAAGTGTGCATGTTCTCCCCGTGTTCGCAGGGGTTTTCTCCGCAGCTCAGTAGATATTCAGACACACCCAAACTGTGAAAAAGAAGAAGGGTCAAGAGCGGGGACATAGACCGAGTGGAATCCCGGGAGTCATGTGCGAATGGGTTCCGGGGGTCATGTGATACTCACAATCTAAATGATCACAAAGGATGTGAGTGAAAACTTAGTGAGCTGCCTACACACTCAGCAGTTAAGTCTGTCTCGAATCTAAAATGCTTAAGTACTTGCTGATATCAAACCAGAGAGTCTGAATAATAAGGTTGCATGGCAGTTAGAATACTCTCTTCTTACACAGCAAGGCAGCTCACTAGGTATTGAGATGCACCTAAAGTCTAAAAATGAAGCCGGGTCAATAAGAGACACAGCCAGAGAATGGCCCATAGTGAGCTGCCTATATAGGCAGGTATTAATGCTTCTTAGATTTGCACACTCAAATACTAAACTGCTATAGACACAAAGTACTCACAGAGGTCAAACTGCAGCGGTGGGCGGAGAAAACTAATGACGCAATCACTGTATAAATGAACTGTCTCAATAATCTGACTTACACAATTGCATGGCAGTTAGAATGCCCTTTACTTAGACAGAAAAAACAAGGGTCAATACCAGGGGTGGCACGTGACACAACGAAGAACCATCCTAAGTGTCGCGTCTATATAATACGTAAATAATACATATTAAAATAACATTCAGGGCATCTGATCTGCCATTCTGGGCTGCATCCATTTATCTATCCATCAATCTATCCATCAATCCAGGCAACTATCTAAAGTACATTTCCAAACGTATTCGCTCACCTTCCTGTACTCACATATGAGCTAATCCATGAGGTTCAATATGACATCTGTCCACTCGTTGCAGCTAGAACAGCTTCAACTCTATGGCAAGGCTGCCCACAAGTTATAGGAGTGTGTTTATGTGAATTTTTGACCATTCTTCCAGAAGTGCATTTGTGAGGTCACACACTGATGTTGGACAAGAAGAACCTGGCTCTCAGTCTCCGCTCTAATTCATCCCCTATCTATCTATCTATCTATCTATGCATACAGGGGTTAGACAATGAAACTAAAACACCTGTCATTTTAGTGTGGGAGGTTTCATGGCTAAATTGGACAAGCCT
>JAOUQV010000010.1:4556789-4567796 GCA_028565295.1 Aspidoras spilotus | reverse complement strand
ACTTGTCGCTACTTGGAATCGAACCAGGGACCTTCCGGTCGCAAGGCTGGTTCCTTAACCACAAGCCTACGACTGCCTACGACTGTAATATTTGATCACTTTCATTCATTCATTCATTTTCTAAACCCGCTTAATTCCAGTTCTGGGGTCACGGGGGAAGCCTCACAATTCACAGGGTGCCAATCCATCCTGGGGTGCACACACACACAATCACGCACACATTTACACACTAACCGGCAATTTAGAGACACCAATTAACCCATCATGCAAGTCTTTGGAATGCAGGAGGAAACCGGAGTACCCGGAGAAAACTAATATCTAATTGTCCAGTCACAAGGCCACACATGCTCAAGACCTACTAAAGCTGCCAGTGAGTGTAATCGTCCAGGGGAGAATTTTTTGGATAGAATTTGAGCTCTAATGTGAGTTTTCTGTATGTATCTGGCACAAACATTCACAAACCCAATTTGGATATAGATTATTGCATAGGCAGAGCCACGGCTAATTTGCAAAATGATCCATATTCTTCTTCTTTGCCTTCATCTTTGGGGTGTTATCTTGGGCAGCCATTTATGCTGCATTACTGCCATCTTTTAGACATACTACATCTCATTATACTTAAAAATCTGCTGCCTAGACCAGAAATGTAAAAAGCCATGGATTTTTACTATAACTGGAGTGCGGATCATTTTTGACTCATCCTGGTAAAACCATAAACCATACATTAGTGCTGAATATTTAGAAACTTGTAGCTACCAACACACTGAGGCTAATAAAGTCATGCATGCTATAGCTGATTATTCTGAAAAGGACACATCTGCATTGCTCTTATCGTATCACGATACAAAGACCATACATTCTATAATAAATTACATAAAATCATATAAAATATTAAAATAAAATTAAATCTTTATCTAAATTAAACATAAAAAATGACATAATCTTGAAAAATGAATGGTGATAACATTACAATGTGGGAGTAAATGTCTCAGGGACGTACCGAGCAGCCGTCATTGTTGACCGTGTACTTGACCCGGTTGTGGCCGTATGCTTTGATATCCGTCCCGTCCGATGCCTTTAATACGACGGCTTTCTTCAGGTTGTTGTTCTTGTCGTCTCTGTAGGCGACGCTGTTCCTGCAGTGGTACGTCAGTGTCTGTACGGCTTCCTTCGAAAGCAGGCGCAGGAGTCGCAGCTGAACAGCCACCGTATTGGGTGTGTCCTCTTTATCTCCGTATGCAAACTGAGGAAGTTGAAAAAAAGATTCAATCATCAGTGAAGATAAAATCAAGTCCATAAGTTCAAATCGCAGGGTACTACATTTGTGTTCACTGACCTTTATTCCTTTGTTCATGTTGGCTCCAAACCACACAGGTTTTGGGGTACTGGAGACGGAGCTCCACCAGCTCTTGCGTGGGATACTGGGCGGGTTTGCAGACACACAGGTCTCTCCCGTTTCCATATTACAGTACACCTTGATTGCATCCTTCAGACTTCCTCCGTTAGGGTCCACCCAGTATTCACCTACAACACATTCAGACAAGATTGACAATAAATTCAGCCTCAAAGTCAAAAAAATCTCTTTCTACACCATATTAAACTCACCGCTCATCTTCATCGGGTAGCATTGCTTAATGTCCTGGCAGGTGCGTGCTGGGTGATGGCGGCTTCCGTCGGCATGTTTCATGTTGTCCAACTGACCATCCAGAGCCTTCAGAGAGACGTAGATGCTGCTGTCCACATGAACGACACCAGAACTGTTTACTGGCATCGCTTCGTCCTTGTTGTATTCTGGAAGAGGAGGAGCGGGGGTTTCAAATCCGCCGTCGTAGTCTGGGTGTTTATCAAAGTCATCCTCTATAGTAGTAGGAGGTCCGGGAGGACCAGGTGGACCTGGAGGGCCAGGTTCTCCTTGAGGTCCCTTAATAGAGTTAAAAAAAAATTTTTAATCTGCTAGACAATTGAATGCCGACTAGAAACTATATAGCTCTATATGCCTACTAAGGTCATGCACACCCATGCACACCCATGCACACCCATACACAAACATAGAGTACTAATGCACCTTGTTTAAGTTGACTGGGATGCACCATGTTTATTTACGTACAGTTCAATGTATCTTGTAACCAGTGGCGATTCTACAGTAAAGTACTGTCCGGGCGAGTTCCCTGCCAGGGCGAATTCAGCACCGAGCGCCTCATAACCGCCCCCCCCACCAATTTTTTTGCAGAAACAGTGTTAAATTATGAGATTTAAAAGTGAACACAATTATTTAACTATTACAATTAAAACAGGAAACTCACTTTTTAGACGCACATTTAAAAAAAAGTTAGTTATAAGTTATTAGGACGTAAATAGTCATGAAAAAATGCTGCCCTGGACGTCTGCCCGGTTCGCCCATGCCATGATCTGAATGTGCCACCCCTGAATTTCGATGCGTCTGGCATTTCTTTTTAAAGTGAGCAATTTATCATGTGTGCATACCATACTAATGTTCTGTTTTGGCATGTGACCCCTGAAAAATAGCCTTGGCCAACGCATGGTATAAAACTTGACTATGCGACTATGAGCGACTGCTCACACCACGTGAACATTGAACCATGTTTTTTTGTATTTACCTTACTTTTATTTACCATTATCTGCCACTGGCATTACGCTTTTGTCCAAATACCCTGTTCTCAGTCAAATTTTTATTTCCTTCCCTCATATGAATACCCCTGATTTTCACCTGTGGTCCGATATCTCCAGGGTTTCCCCGAGATCCAGGAGACCCACTGGCTCCATGAGCACCTGTTTCACCTTCTTTACCAGCAGGACCAACAGGCCCTGGAGGTCCCTATGGAATTAAGCATATTTCTGTAAATATTTTGCTCTTGCAGCTTAAGAAACAGTAATAAATTGTTATACTTACTCTTTGTCCACTTGGTCCGACGATTCCTCTCTCACCTGCGTCTCCTGTTGCCCCCTTTATTCAGAAAAAAAAACACTCAGGTCTTACTATCGGAAAAACTAGCACAGATGTTTATCAGTAAGATTGATGGTGAAGAATTATTCTCACGGCTGTTCCTGGGAGACCCTGGAGTCCAGTAAAACCACGATGACCTTTCTGACCCCTCTCACCAGCATCCCCTTTCTCTCCTTTGTCTCCTTGTGGGCCTTGAGGTCCCTGTAATTCAGGCAGTGCGTATTCTGTCAAATTCTTGATGAAGGAAGTGTTTTGATTTGCTGCAATATGAATGCACTTTGATAGTGCTTATATAGACATGTTACCTGTTTTCCTCTGCGTCCTGGTTCACCGTCTGGACCCAAAGGACCGCTTGCACCCTGAAATCAAAAGCAACAGTTAATCCTAATATTGTAAGGTTAATGATTGTTTTTTATTTTATATAAATCACCGAAAGGTAAAAAAAATATTTGTCATATAAGATAACTCACTTTTTCCCCTCTCAATCCAGGACCTCCAGAAGAACCCACTGGTCCAGGTGTTCCTGGGGTTCCCTGAGGTCCGGTTATACCTTCAGCGCCTGCATCTCCCTTATCACCCTGAATTTAAACACAGTTTTAACCTAATTATCCCAAAGTAGTACATTTGAAATAGATGAGAAGGACAAGAATTGGATTCAAATCAGCCACAGATATATCAGGAATATGGTTTATTGCTTACCTTTACTCCACGAGCACCATCATTTCCAGGACCTCCATCTGTACCTGCTGGACCCTTTAAAACAGAAGTCATTTCTAATATAAATAGAAGAAGACATTTTAAAGGACTGTCTGAGTATAAGAAGCTAAAATGCCAAACCTGTGGGCCAGCGTCTCCTCGGTCCCCAACAGATCCAGGTAATCCAACAGGCCCAATACCTCCTTTTACCCCTGAAGGTCCTTTGGTGCCAGGTTTTCCAGGTGGACCCTGAAGGAGAGAAAAAAGCTCTTCCTTACTTATACATACAATAGAGTATTATTTCTATTGCTTATACACTAATTTTTTCATCAACAAAGCCTCAAAAATATGTACTGTCTAGTAATATTCCCCAAAAATAGTTATTGTGTGCTGTGTTGTAGGACATGAGTGCAAAGGTCAAACTTACAGCAGGTCCAGGAAGACCATTCAATCCACGTTCTCCTCTCATACCTGGTAGACCCACCAGCCCTCTCTGCCCCGACAATCCTGGAGGTCCTGGAGGCCCATTAGGGCCCTGAAAAAATTAATTTTAGAAGAATGAAAAAGGTTAGAACATATTTTTCAGACCATAGATAACATTACAGATTTGAGCTCGTGGATCATTTTCAGCTGGCTGCTGTAAAACAAAAGCACACAGTTCTAGCCCGAAACCGGAGTTTCGCTGCATTAATACTCAAATTTGCTAACAGTGTTTATTATTCTGAGCATGCAAGCACAGAATTTGTTTACCGGTGGTCCGTCTTCCCCAGAATCAGCTTTATCTCCAGGGCTTCCAGCAGGTCCCAAGTTTCCACGCTCGCCTTGACCTCCAAGCTTTCCCGGTTCTCCGCGGATTCCAGGTTCACCTTTCTTTCCTGGGGATCCTTGTGGACCAGGCTCTCCAGTTGCACCCTTGCAAAATAATTGGAGGGGTAGTTCAAGAAATACACAGGTGACTACATTAAATTTAGGGGTTTTTTCTGCTCTAGTTTTGCAAGAATCTAAAATTTATCCAAACCCAGAAATCTGAGTTAAAATGTATAGTATACAAAACTGAATAATAGATTTTTATAGTTTGTGGGTGATACATCTGTTCTGAGTGACACTTACAACTGAGCCTGGTATTCCTACACCTCCTGCAGGTCCTGGGAAACCACTGGAACCCTGAGAAAACCAGATAAATAGTCAAGAATGAGTGCCATAGAACCCAGACACTGAAATGATCCTTTTTGGTGATGCTTACAGTAGCCCCCTGACTCCCCCTGGCACCTTTCTGTCCAGTTACACCAGCAGCTCCCTACAAAAAGAAGAAAATACTAAAATCTATGGACTATATACTATGTACTATACATATACTATATAACTTGTATAGAGAGTCTGCTTTAACATATACTATATGGTACCTGAGCTCCAGATTTTCCTGCTATTCCCTGAGGACCAGGAACACCTGCTTCACCTTTTGCACCAGGTTCTCCTGCTTCTCCTTTTACACCAGGTTGACCGTCAGGACCCTGAGGGAAAAAAATATCATTCAAACATGAACAGATTTATAGATAAACAATGAGATTTTATATACTCACAGGTGAACCAGGAAATCCAGCCGAACCAGTAGGACCAGGCTGACCAGGAGAACCCTGAAAAATAGGAAAATAGAGATCATAAGATCTATGTACAAATTATTTATGCGTTCACTCTAAAGTCATAAAGTACATCATACTCACAGCTGCTGCTCTAGAACCCGGTGGTCCAGAGGGTCCTCTAGGTCCAGTTTCTCCCTGATAGATAAGCAAAATACAGAGTGAATATGTGTTTCAGATACATGAATGACAACCTGAAAAAGAATAACATGGGTTACCTTATCACCCGGTGCTCCAGCTGGTCCAGTAGGTCCAGTGCCTCCAGGAAGACCCTAAAATATAAATATACTATGATAGTCACAATATTAGCGCATTCTGTAATCATCTGCACCTGTTTCCTGTTTGTCTGCACCCTTTCAGGAATAAAATCCCAGCAGCTCCAGTGCGAAGTATTAGCGAGTGTGCTACTACCGAGCCTTGCTACTGATGTTTATTTATAGGCCGTCTTTTTGAATGTTTTGTAATTTAGTAGTATTAATATTATTATTGATATTATTACTCACCCGAGGACCATCGTTGCCGGCCGCTCCCTCAGATCCCGTCTCACCAGTAGCACCCTGAGATAGTAAGATATCACCAAGAGAATCACACATGACTATTCCAGAAAATTATCACCTGAATCACACTTACCCTGTCTCCTTTAGGTCCTCCAGGTCCTTGTGTTCCTCTCTCCCCCGGCATTCCCTGAAGTCCGGGTGGACCCTGTTCTCCACCCTTTCCCGGCGGTCCTGAACTACCCTTAAAACGTAAGAAATATACAAAAGAGTGTACATTATCATCATTACTACTTTTTGTAACACTTATTTTATTATTATGAGTTTACTGACATCCGTGATATATCAGTTGGTAGAGAAAGCAGATATCAAAAGCCATGAGCATGAGTAACTGTGGTTCAACTTCCCAGCTGGCAAGAAATTGGGATCCCTATCCCATGGAGCACATATGTGCAGCCAAACATTGAAAAAGCACTGAAGGCTTGTGATATGACAAACGTTTATTATCTTTACTAATTTCCAGGAAATTACAATAAACTAACACAGGACTAATCTAGACTACCTTAGGTCCATCAGGCCCTGGTGCCCCAGCACCACCTTTTGGCCCTGGAAGGCCATCGGGTCCCAGCTCTCCTCTTTCTCCTGGGCTTCCACGCTCACCCTGAAGAGGCAAAAATGATATATTATATGTAAAATTATCCCGTATTTATTCTGACCCTAAAAATGCATTTAGTATCAGCTTACTCTTGGTCCAGTCTGACCAGCAGCACCTTCTTCACCATTGACTCCCTAAAAGAAGTAGCAAGATGATTTACTTATATAGTTTATAAACAAATATTCTATGCATGCTGGAATAGACATTAGAGGAAAGTCACACACAATACTACACTTACCTCATCACCTGGTTTTCCTGGCTCTCCCGGTGAACCCCCAGGTCCAGGCAATCCCTGAGAAGTGAAAGTTATAGAAGTTTAGTTTAATCAAAGTTCTTATCTTAAATGCAAGAACACATTACATACACCCGAAATCAAATTCTAACAGTTAACTGCCTTATATACACTGTTGAAACACCTGAGTTCCCAATGTGTGTGTCCCACAAAGTTAATTGTGTATACAAACAATCTAGTGGACAGGAATTAATTCTATAAATTAAGATGCTACTGCTATATATTGTTTCCCAAATATTAGCAGGCTAAAATGTTAGCTTGTAAAATGCTAATAAAATTACAGTTACTGCTAAAATTGTGACAGACAATAGAAGACAATGAGCAGATATGTATTACACACCTGAAATCCTATCAGTCCAGGAGGACCCTTCTCACCTCTTTTTCCTGCTGGACCCTGAAAGTACAAGATCCCATTTTCAAATCTGTTAAAACACACGTACGAAGAATAAAACAACTAACAGCATAAAATGACACTAACAGGAGGTCCAGCAGGACCTGCAGCTCCTTCCTCGCCATCTTTTCCATTGCGACCCTGTGAGATAGAAGAACAGTTTCCATGATGACCTGAAAAATATATAGTTTTTAATCATTAATGCTGGAATATGATAAAGCTCACTCGTTGTCCCGGTGCTCCCTGTGTTCCAGCTTCTCCTGCTTTTCCTGCATCACCCTGGACATGAAACATGAAAACAAAATATAAATAATATACTACACATGGCTTGGTATCATGGTAGCTATCATAATATTTAGAATTGATGACTGATTACACTGAAGCCTTTTGGGCCTGGTAGACCCATAGATCCTGGTGTGCCTCTGCCTCCGTTTGATCCAGCAGGTCCAGGACCACCATCATCACCTGGTGCTCCCTAAACAAGCAATGCAAAATGTTCGATAAATGTTTTGCACATGTAGCTGCCCAAATATGTATTGTTTATTTATTTAACATAATTTTAGCATCAAGGTCACATTCATACACAAGGTTACATATATTTTACCAAGTCAGGGGCAATTTGACATCTACAAATTTCCTATCATGCATGTTTTTGTACTGTTGGGGGGGGGTGTACAGGAGCCCTGAACATGGGGAGAACATGCAAACTCCACACAGAAAGGACACATGTCATTGCACAGTAATCCTATCCTATTAATAATAGAGATGGTTGCACATGATATGGTATAACGATATGAGTTACCTGAGGTCCAAGTTTCCCTTCCGGTCCATCAGGTCCAGCAACTCCACTTAGGCCCTAAAGCAATAGCCATATATCATGAAGCATAACACTATAAAGGTGATTTTTGCAGAAAGATTTTTTTTGGTCATAAAGATCATTCTTTACCCTTGCACCTGGAAGACCAGGTTCTCCCAGACGGCCAGGATCACCCTCAGCACCTTTACCTCCAGAAGAACCTGGACTACCGCGCTCACCTTGGGCACCCTGGTGATGATGTAGTAGCAAATGTGTTAGCAATCAAAAAAGCAAGAAAGGATTCATGTTAAAAAGGGAACTTTGCCTGCCTTTTTTCCAGGTAAGCCGTCAGTGCCAGGAAATCCACGAATACCTGGAGCACCCTATTAACAGGAAAGTAGATCAAGTCAATGTATTTATTCTAAATAAAATAAAATTAATTTATATACACTGATCTGTACTATATTTATACTCTCTGCACAATTCTCTGAAATTCTTTTCCTTTTCAATTACAGCATGAGCTTAACACCATCTCCTGACTTTCCATGGTCTAGATAATGTAACACTATTCAAAATGAGTAAGAAATATTAATATAAGTGACTTTAAACACGGCATTTTTGTTTGTGCCTGACAAGCTGGTCTTAATATTTCAGAAACTGCTAATCTACTATGATTTTCACACACAAGGGGTTACAGAGAATGACCCGGAAAAGAGAAAATATCCACTGAGCGGTAGTTGTGTGGATAGAAAATGCCTTGTTAATGTGAGCGGTCAGAGGAGAATTTTAGAGGAGAGTGGTTTGAGATGATACAAAGGCAACAGTACCTTAAATAATCACTCGTTACTACCAAGGAATGCAGAATACCAAGTCTAATGAAAGTATGCCACAAAAAATTAAGGCAGTTCTAAGGGCAACGTGGTCCAAACGTGTACTAGCAAGGCGTACATAATAAAGTGGCCAGTGATTGTATACTATATGATATAATTGAACATAAACACAAAAATTGCAATTGAGGATATTTCATAAAAGAAAAATAATCAACTTCAGTCTAAGAGCTATTACAAAGAAACAGTGCATCTGAGACTTCAGCAAATCATTTATCTCACTGTCTCTCCATGTGGACCAGGTGGCCCCACAGATCCAGGATCTCCTCTAGGGCCCCGTTTCCCTTCCTCTCCCATCGGACCAATCTCGCCTTGAGCTCCAATTTGTCCCTGCGTCACAAAAAAACTTTTAAACACCCAACAATATACTATTATACTATGTAATATACTATTTATCGGATGTCATGAACTCACCACTTCTCCTTTACTTCCAGGATCTCCTTTAAGTCCAGGGATTCCTCCTTCACCCTACAACCACAAATTACAAACGTCTGTAATATCTTATACCAAATGGAACTTAAATACAATTTGAATTTTATTTATAACAGACGACATGTGACCACGTGATCATTACATTCACCACAACAATGCATGGTTAATATTTCATAGCTAGTCATTAGTATATAGTGGCACTGGCAAAGATGTTTCCTGTCCCAAAGGTCATAAGTTAAAATACCACCGCTTTGTTGGGCCTATGAGCAAGGCCCTTAACCCTCGAATGCTTAGATGTTTAGGGCAGTCAAAGCTCCAATGGTTAGATACACAGGTTTGAAAGAATAAAGTACCTAAAGTGCCATTGGACAAAGAAAATGAACTGTCCAAATTCTTCTCCAGGTCCCTCAGTAGGGGGATGCCTTATGATGATGATGATTATTATTATTAAAATTATTATTATTGTTACAATCAGCAATAACATGCTAATAGCCTCGGTGCTGGGTATCTCCTGTTTGTTCTATACTCGACCCAAAACCTTAGGTACTAGAGTAGCAACCTCTGAAATAGGTCGGGTTCAGTTTTACAATGTATATCACATTTATTCATTTACTCTTATAAGTATACAGTTACACCAGCTTTTTTTAAAAAAAATGAGCACATCCTTACCAATTGACCTTTGGCTCCAGCAGGTCCCGTCTTTCCCTGAGGTCCAGGTGGTCCAGGCTGACCAATCCGTCCGACCTGACCTTGCTCGCCAGGTGCCCCCTAGAATAAATAAAATCAATTGTGACACACTCTGTGTAGCAACAATGGATTACACTGTAAATTATGTAAATTGAATGAAACTTATAATATTTACAGATGGTCCTTTAGATCCAGGAGCACCGTCTGTCCCTGCTGGACCCTGCAAGTGAACACATTTAAATCAGTAACATGCATCAGAATAACTAAATATTGTGCACAATTCAATTCAGTTTTTTTCATCTTATAAAGTTAACAGACAACATACCTGTTTGCCCAGTGGTCCAGAAAATCCTACTTTTCCAGAGTCTCCTCTGGGTCCCTGAGCTCCACTGGTGCCTCGAGGTCCTGTAGGTCCTGCTTCACCCTGCGGAAGGAAGACGAGTGAATACATAGACAATGATATACTTTAGTACATGGGCATTTCAATGTCTTTGTAACTTTTATTTATATCTCTCCCTTAAATCACACGGGGTTTGCAGGCCATCAGGCGCCCACCCAGGAACTCTGGGCACAAGGGCAGGAACAACCCTAGACAGAGCGCCATTCCATAATAGGGCAAAAACACCCACACATAAACACACATAAACATACTAGGGCCACATTAAAGATGCCAATTAACTCAGTGTGCATGTTTTTGGAATGCAGGAGGAAACGGAGCACCTAAAAAACCTCCATGAACGAGGGAAAAACATTTAAACTACGCAGAAATATCCTTCTCGCTCTGAGACGAGAGTAATTCGTCACTCAACAAACATTCATTCAAAATGCAAACTGTCTAATTACAAAAGTGGGTTCAAATATCCATCTCTGTAACACATGGATGTGTGCAAACCTTCATGCCTGGACTCCCTGGAAAGCCTGAAGATCCTGGGATTCCAATGGAACCCTGAAATTATATATAATATAGCATAAAAACTATTAACTGATAAGTCTATTACACATTATGGGATTTTTCTGTGTTATTTACATACCAATGGACCTGGTTTTCCAGCATTTCCCTCCTGTCCACGTTTTC
>JAOUQV010000010.1:4493586-4506621 GCA_028565295.1 Aspidoras spilotus | reverse complement strand
AGGCTTGTCCAATTTAGCCATGAAACCTCCCACACTAAAATGACAGGTGTTTCACTTTTATTGTCTAACCCCTGTACATCGCCTTTTTCCCGCATTCTGCTTGAATTGTACTTCAGAAAGTAGCTTTGATGATCTCTACATAGCTAAATGCGTCGAGTTGCATCAAGGTTAGTTAGATATTTGTGTTAACAAGACATTTACCTAATAAAGTGGCCAGTGAATGTATATATAAAAGCATACTTATTAGATGCATATTTTCTCAAGGTTGAAGCATCGGTCATTGTCATGATTTTATGATTGAGTGGGTGGCGATGGTTTTAATATGTAGTATATGTCCTACTCTATAGGCTGTCCTGCTGCGGAGGAGGAAAAAGGTTTGTCTGAAGTGTCTGCGGTTGATGTGATGTTTGAATTTGAGGCTTGTTTCATTTCTTGCAGATTAACAGCTGCTTTTACGAGCTTCCTCCTGATTTCTGATTATTCGATGTGTGAATGTTATTCATCATTTAGCGGATGAATAATTTGTTTGGTGTTTTGCCGATATTGCGCATGATTGCTTATTGTCTGAAAGTGCCTATTTGCATGTGAAGCGTCTTTTAAAATCACGTCTCGGGCTCTACGTCATTTCTTGTCGCTTGGTTACAGTGCTGTTGGCTGAAGCGGAGCGGCTCGGACAGGAGCGTCTTGACTTGCAGCGACAGGCAGAGAAGGACCGGGCCGGGCTAGCAGGACGGCTGCGTTTCCTAGAGCAGGCGCTGGAGGAGCACGAGAGCCAAGTGCGGCAGCAGGAGGACCAGCACCACATCCAAACCGAGGACCTGCAGCAGCATATCAGTGCTCTGGAGAAGCAGCTCAAACACCACCGCCAGTTCATGGATGTAAGTACAAGAAATAATAAGAAGAATAAGAAGAAAGTTGGTAGTTGCGTCACATTTGGATGTACAGCAGAAAGACAACATTTATTAGCTATACCTATGTAAACAGATTCACATAAGTGACTGCTACATGTGTGATATGCCCATACCAAATTATTACGGATGTACGGAGAGTGGCGGAAACATCGAAAATCCAGCCAAAGCACATATTTTTTTTAGCTTTGAGAACCAGCGCAGCTGCTGCAATGGAGGTTGCTCCCTGATGTCCGTGTGCTGTTTATTAAACAAGTGTTCTTAATATGGTGATGGTTCACATTGACATCTGTAGATTTGAATGATCATTCTTTTCTGTGGTGTGGGTGTATAGGAGCAAGCTGTGGAACGAGAGCATGAGCGCGATGAGTTCCAGCAGGAGATTAAGAACCTGGAGGATCAATTAAAATGTCCCTCTAAATCCCACACTGGAGGTGACACTAACAGTCAGAAGGTAAGCAACATGTCTATTGGGTTGACTTTCTAGATAAGAATGAGTTTGCTTTTCAGAATTGTCAGTACAAAACTGCACCTGTCTTATCTTTTGTTCATGAATTGATGTATTATTTTGTTTTTTCCTCTCTAACCGAGTAGATTGAAGACTTGCTTATGCAGGTATGTTATCCAGCTGTAATCAGCTTGCTAGGCTTAAATCTGCTAATGCATGATGTAGATTGTGTTACTTCTAGACTGCTTTCAGACTGCTTGTGAGAAAAATCTCTCAAGAGCTGTAACAATGCTCCTACTAGTATAAACTCGCTAGCTTACTAACTAGCCTGCATTCACCCTTATATATTTCTTTATTATTAACCAATTACAGCAATTATGATAATCAGTAGCGTTCCACCACTCAAAAACATGCATGCTAGGTGAATTGAAGATGCTAAATTGTCCAGTCCTAAGCCCGATAGGGTGATGGACATGTCAGGAAAGACATACGGTGTAAAACTGGACCTCTGTGGCAACCCTGGTGGCAGGGAAAAGCCGTAGGGCAACATTAAATGATAAATAGCAAGACACCAGTGTTGAAGCTTCCTGTAAATTTAAAACATATGCGATGTTGTTCATTTGTGTGTTGGACAACATAATGTTTCTGTCCTTCTATCCATGCATGAGTGTGTGTGCACGCACTGAGCTGCCTTTTAGTTTTACTAAAATAATTGCTTACTTATGTTGCATTCTTGCAGTTGATGCATGTGAGAAGGATTTTTTTTTTACGTCTATGCATTTGTGGTAAACCGTGGTGTTTGCCCAGTTATATCGTGGCTGTTCCTGGTTAAACCCACGTCTTAATTTGGTCTTCAGATGGAGTGTCTCCAAGCTCTGATTAAACACAAAACGGAGGACTTCAACGTTCTGCTCTCGATTAAGGATCAGTGCCAGCGTGACCTCGAAGACCGCAACGAAGAGATTGATAAGTTGGCATCTCGTATCCGGGAGCTTGAGCAAGCCCTCTTGAGCAGTGCTGAGACAGAGCGGGCTGTCACACAGCTGGAACAGGAGCTGGAGAAAGCATGCATAAGCACACAGGAGCTCTCTCGGGTACAATAACGATCTTTATCTGTAATATATCTGGTTCAAATACTGGAGAGTCTCTGTCTATAATATGACTTTGTGTGCTGTAGGATAAGGAAGCCCTGCAACAGCAGCTCTACTCTAATAAACTTCAGATCTCCGCTCTGCAGTCCAAACTGGATGAGTCAAGACATCGGTTCCCTGATCCTGGTTTTGACCCCAACCTAAGAGAACAGATTGAGATACTCCAAAAGGATCTGCAGAAAAAAGAGGAGCAGGTGAGTGTGCCAAATGAACAATGTTAATTTGTTGTAAAATATTATTCATGGAGACATAAAAATTGTTGTAAAGCTACAGTATAGTGTTTAAAAGATGAATGTTTCTTTAGGTGGAGTTACTGCTCGAGCAAGTGGAAGTGCTAGAGAAATCTCTGGTTCTGAAAGAGGAGGACTTTAGGCAGCTCTCGTTGCAGCTGGAGCTGAAAACTAATGAAGGCCGAGTCAGGGAGGGAGAGTTGCAGCTGTGCATCACTGAGCTACAAGTAAGCACACAGTTAGGCTGAAGGAATAATATTGGACATGTCCATGTGTCATCCTGTTATCGGAAAGTCATCATTGGTGGGAAGACATTAGGAAGTGTTCCTAGTTTGGAAACAATAACTCATTAGAAATGTGCATTAATATGAACAGAATAGAGAAATATTTCTAAGATGCTACATGGATCTTACTAAATTTGTTGCTCTGCAGGAAACTGTGAGTACTCTACACAGACAGCAGCAGGATGTAGAAGACACCTGTGCACTACAACTTCCTGTCGCTCTGCTGGAGGAGAAGAACCTGGAAATCGACCACCTCAACCAGCAGGTTCTCTGCCTGCAACAGGAGCTTAACACAACCAAAGAGTACAAGGTGACTTTTTATTCACTTGAGAAAAGAAATTAGCTAGTATGGCATTTATATATTTGTGACTTCCTGTAATAGACGGCAGAGGATAAGCAAGCAGACATTGAAGATCTGCATGCTCAGGTGGAACGACTCCGTGGTGACCAAGAGCGTCTACGTCAAGAGAAGAAGGAAGAGGCTGAGCAGCTGCATGAAGTTATCCACAAACTCCAGGAAGAGCTAAGCCAACTCGACCCTAACCGGCACGAAGTCAGCGACCCAAACACGGACAGCCCCGAGCCGTCTGATTTCCCGTGGTCTCCTCGACCGCAGCATAGCACTGAGGAGAGCCTGTGTCACGAGCTGAGCAGCCAGACGCTTCAGAGCTGTCGCACCAAACTCTCTGAGCTCCAGGTGGACCTTGAGCGCACATCAGGGGAAAAGGAAGCACTTCAGAAACTGCTCCTGACCCAAGAAGAGCAGTACGGACAGCAGGTGGAGGCACTTGGTCGCTGCCTGGGCGAGGAAAAAGGAAAGCTGGTTCTCCTGGAACAGGAGGCTGTAGAGCTGAAGCTCCAGTTGGGTGAGAAGGAGGCTAAGCTTGAGATTCTGCAAGATCGCATCAAAAACCTCAAGGACACAGAGAATGACCTGAACGATTTGGAGCTGCGGCTGAAGACTTCTGACAAAGAGAGGAATGAGGCACTGCAGGAGACAAGCAGGTTGACATCAGAGGCTGAGAAACACACAGAAGAGCAACAAAAGATGCAGGAACGGCTTGCCGAACTGCAGCAGAAGATTGAAGTCGCCGAGAATGCTGCAGCACAGATGAGGATGCAGATGACCGACTTGGAGGAAAAGCTTCAGCTGCAAAAATCTGACATCGACGTCTTGGAGGTGAGCAAGAAGGAGCTGTATATGGAGAAACAGGCAGTTCAAAGACGCGAGTGTGAACTCCAAGACGAAATAGAGAAGCTGAAACAGGAAGTTTCAGCTAAGAGTGGTCAGATACAGGAACTGAACATGCAGCTGGAGGAAAGGGTGGCTGAACAAGAAGAGACGCACAAAGAAGTTCTGGTGAGATACTTGTAGTTTTGGCTATTAATGAAATCAGACATTTTCAACCATTTAGTCAAGTTTCATTGTTTATTCAGACCTTTAGTAATCTACGGGTTGTAGCAGGACTTTTTTTGGAGGTTTGAGATTAAGGAAGGTTAAGATCTCCTGCTCTGTAATAATCGTCTGTGTGTAGGTATCATGTCATAAATTCACAGCTTGCCTGGAAGGCTTCAGATGCCTACAGATTTACTCCATGATGTCTAGTAAATTCTCCACCACAGCACATAGAACGTGTTTAGGCTTGGCTAATACCACTCAAGAACCTTTTATAGTCAGAACAGTGAAAGAGGAAGTTTCTGAATCTTTATAGCATTTTAAACTGCTGTTTTTTTATTATTACCTTTTAAATGTGAAAATCATTTTATTTTCATTTGACTGTAAATATTTATGTAAAGTAGGTTCGTTTTGGAAGTTACGTTATACGCCTTATAAGTGGAAATGTGTCTGCTTTACTGTGCTTCCTCCTATGACTTAAAATTGTCCTCTGCATCAAATGTGACTCAGATAATTATATTTTTTTGGCTGCATGTGCTATTACAGACATGTGCAGAGGAGACCCTGGCTAAAGCCGAGGCAGCATTGCGTGAAAAACAGGATCAGTTGGCTGAGCTTGGGTTGCAGCATGATGCACTGAGAGTGGAGCTTGCAGCGGTGAAGGAAGGCTTGAGCACCAGTACTGAGAGAGCTGAGAAATTGCAGGAGGAGGGGGAGGTGTGTATGCGATCAAGTTCTGTTTGTGTGAATTAGCATTAAAATGTCATGGTCGTCTTTAAATTGGAAACTTAATTTAAAAACCTCTGAAAGAAGCATTTCAAACACTCCCCGTCCTTAATCAACTCTCAAAATATTGTTGCCTTCCAGACAAAGGATCATGCCCTGGCTGGCCTAGAGGAACATAACCAGTTTCTTCGGGCAGAGCTGCGTGGCCTGCAGGACAACCTGGAAGTGCAAGAAGTGGAGCTAGCGTATCAGCAGAGGGAACTGGAAGAGTTGCGTCAGCGTTGCAGCCAACAGGAACACGCTGAATTCCATGGTTCAAAGCCTGAACAGCGCTTCCTAGATGGCGTGTCTCGTGACTCTTCGCTTTCTTCTCCAGAAGTGCAGCGGCGGCTCGAATGCAGTGAAGAGCATGCATCACACCTCCATGTGTCTCACCTGTCTGAGCTGAGCGCCATGCGAAACACCAGTTTGGAGCTGACTAGCAAGTACTCACCCATAGAACGCAATGATCCAAAACGACCGCCTGCATTGCTCCCTGAGACTGATCCTCCCAGCACACACTCACCCTCTGCGTCCCTACGTTCACTCTCCATTTCTGAGCATCTCTCTGTACTCGAGTCACTCGATGCCGAAAAGGTAATAAAAATAATCAATGAGCATTACCTGGTGACCTGTAAAGTTTGTTGTAACTTACGTTTATAAATGAATACTTTTAAAGGATCAAGAACTGGAGAAACTGGATGATGCAACTCCTATTCATTCTCCATCTCGCTCTCCTCTGTCTTCCAACTCCCCAGTGTCTGCACCAGAGTGGGCAAGCGATGGATATGGCAGCAGTGAGTGCGCATGCATGTACTTTCATACAAATGCTTGTTTTAGTTCTAAACCCACATTTTGGTCTTTAAAGATATCAGCTCAGAGCTAGAGGCCAAGCTGAAGCAGGAGCTGGAGCATACAGAGCGTCTTGACACTCATTTTGTGGAGTACCTGCACAGCAGAAACATGGCACCTGCTTCACGCTCAGACAGCGCAGCTGGCAGCCTGAATCATACCTATGAGCTGCTGTCACCTGAGCTACAGGTAAGGCCGCACCTATAATACTTTTAAAGGTTTTTATTTATTATGCTATAATGTAACACTATGTCCAGGCCATGCTGAGCCAGGTGTACCAGGAGAGCTGCAGAGTGCTGTCTCTGTCCCATCGTACTCCTCATGCCGGACAGCCTCACACTGACACTGAAGAGGCTGCACCTCCATCCTGGCAGAGAGAGAGGCGGGCCTTGCAGGAGACGGTGTTGTCACTCCGAGAACTTCTATGTAGGATGGCCGAGCGTGAGCCCAAGGTTACTAACCCCATCAGATACGAATTTAATACTGCTGATTTATTGTTAATACAAGCCCAAGTTTATAACCTTAAACCCTTTGGGTAGGTGGGTGAACATGTAGACTGGCGAAGGGAGCTGTTGCTGGCCGTACAGAGTTTGTTAGACAGCGAGAGGAAGTCGCTTCATGTACAGCTTCAGGAAGTCATGGCAACCAGCTCCAGTGTAGACTTCACATCCCTGCTGAAGGACTTGGAAATGCTGCTGCAAAAACAGGTCCTTAAATGTCACTTTGCAAAATCTCTTGGTTACTCCATTTTTTTTTTGCCCAGTTTCCCCAGGCCATGCTCCCCCCTCCCCCCCACCAAACATTCACATATTGGCAACTTTAGAAACACCAGTTAACCTAGAATGCATGTTTTTGGAATGCGGGAGGAAACAGAAGCACCTGGAGAAAACCCGCACGAACACTGGGAGAATGTAAATCTCCCAGGTCATCACGCCAAGAGTCCAAACCTGCTGCCTTGTTTGTGGGTTTTTTTTTTTTTTTCCTCCCCCTCCCACCTTTATTCCTCTCCCTGACTCATTACCCTAGATGTTTTGTACCCTTCTACTTGTTTTTTTTTTGTTTGTTTTTGTAAGACTGTTACAGTAATCAAGACTTTAGAAAATATATCTCTATTATTTAAATAGACTTTAAAATAGATCTGTCTCTCACGCACATACACTCTCACTGTCATACTTAGGGGGAGCAGCAGAGGACATTCCTAGACCAGTTACTAAGTGCAGACCGGAACAGTCTCCTGGCTGAAATCCGCAGTCTCCACGAGCAGCTGCACACCTGTATGCTGCAGAGTCAGGAGCAGCTCAGACAGCTACAAAGTACACTCGGTGCTGTTCGTGAACAGGGTGTGCAGACACAACAGCAGCTGCACAGACAGGGTAACTATTTGTATTTAGCTCAGTTATTTGTGCCAGCATTTGGCTTCCCAAAATCTATCAAATTCCAAACCTACTCTTAAATTTCACTTTATTGTGTTGTATTTGCGAGAATAGTTGGCGAGCTCGAGGGGCAGCTACACCAGGATCAAATGGCATCCAAGGTGCTGCAGTGCTCCCTGGAGGAGGAGCGATCCAGATCAGCAGATCAGCAACTGCAGCTGGAGGCAGAGCACAAGCTGGTGGTGGAGATGAAGGTGGAGCTGGAGCAGTATGCTCAGCAGCTGTATGCCTCCAGTAAAAGTCAAGAGGAAATACAGGCTCAGATACACAAACTGCGGTAACTTGGATTTGCCCCTTTATTTGCCTCTGTATGGTCAGTATTCAGATACAGTGTCTAGAGGTTCCAATGGTATTTCCCTTAGGCTGAAACTCGAGAGTGAAGAGCAGGAGCATCAAGCTTGTATGGAGGGTTTAGAAAAAGAGCAGGCCAGGGTGAAGCAACTACAGGAGGAGCTTCATAATGAGAGGCTCAGCAGCAAACACATGCAGGAAGAGCTTGTGCAAACTCAAGAGGTATGTCTTTTTCCTCAACCACAATCTCAGCAACAGGAATTGTTTTGTAGCTGTAATGTGTGCTTGTTTTTGTAGTCTTTGCGCGCTTCTCTGAGTGAGCATGCGACTCGTCTGAGTGAACTGAACTCTGCACTGGAGCAGGAGCGTGTAGCTGCCAGTAACCTGCGTGCAGAGCTGCAGATCGAACAGTCCCGCTGCGAAGCTCTCCTGGCCCAGGAGCGTGAGCGCACAGATCTAGCCCTCTCTCGCCTGGATAAAGAGCGCACACATAATTCTGAGCTTTCGCAAACACTCTCACGTCAGGTGCAGGACCATTCACGGCGCCTAGAAGAAGAGGTCCGCTCTCAGGAGGCAGCAAGCGTCCATGACAAAAAGTTTATCCAGGAGTTGAAGTCTCAGCTGGAGCAGGAGCGGCATCAGACAGAGGAGCTTGCCGCCACCGTGGACCGTCTGCAAGCCCAGGTACTCCAGGGTAAACGCAAGCATGAGGAAGCAGCGCAGCAGGAAGTACAGAGGGGAAAGGAAGAGGTGAAGAGGCTGCGCTCAACTCTGGCAAGTCTGCAAGCTCAGCGGGCAGAGGTGAGCCACACTCTGGAGATGGAGAAGCACAGAGCTTCGCAACTTCAGGCCGAATTGGACAGCATGAAGGAGAAGATGAAGAAGGTGAGGGAGAATGAGAGAGCTAGGGAGGAGCAAAGGGAAAAGCAGCGATGGCGTGAAAAACAGGATCAGGAGGACAAGGAGAGGCGGCAGGAGCGCACCAGTGAGAAACTGGTATGGGGTTTGGATGAATTTTATACTTCATATGCTACTTGCTAATTGTAAACCCTGGCTTGTGATTTTGCTTATGTGCAGCTGGAGCTGGAGACGTTGCGAGAGCGCGATCAGCAGCGTTTGAAGCAGTTACAGCAGACTTTGGCTGATCTGGAACAGCAGGAGAAAAGGTTGACCTCAGAGCGCCTGCACCGGGACCTGCACACTACTGACGGCACCAGAGCCACACACATGCAGGTTATTTACACACACTCTCATTTCAACTAATTCCACTGCATTTAACTCGGTTCTCGGGTGTACTAGAATGCATTCTTTTGCTCAAGTGATTCTCTATTCTAGGATTCTCCTTCCTCTGCTTCATCCTCTCTATTGGAGCGTGTACTAAAGGAAAACGCTGAGCTGTCAGAGCGTCTCACAGCTCTCAATGAGGAGAAGATCTCCCTCAAACAATCTATCTCCTGTCTGGAGAGAGATCTGCAAAACCTCAGACGCAGTGAACAGGTAGATGGTTGTCGTCTTCTCAAAATATGGCAAGAAAAAGTGAAATTTGGTCAAATCTTTACTCTCTGTATTGCATATACAGTGCAAAATAATAGCAGTGTGTTTAAAAAAACAGAGAAAAAGCTCTATCCTTACAAATTGCATTCTATTCTATATACACAGTGCACTTTACATTGTTTAACACAGCTGTAACTGCGGTTAGCTTCTCACTAGATAGATCAATCTTTTTACAGAATAGCAGCAAATAGAAAATGGCATTATTTATTGTCTAAATAAGACTGTAAAGCATTTTTTTCCTTTTTTTTCTCTCTACTCGACCAGTCTGTGTTATCAGAGAAATTGGCTTGGCAGAAGGAGAAGGTGGCTTTGCAGGCTGCGCTACAGAAAGCAGAGAACGAGCTTGTGAAGACCACAGCCAGAAATGAAAATCGGCCAATCACTGATGTTTCCAATTATAAGGTAATTGTTGTAATGTAAATCAGTTTGAGTAAATGCTAAACCCCCGATTAGCTGCGGAAGTGACATTATACACTAAATGATCACTTATTTATTTATTTATTTATTTCTAACTGGGTTTTAATAGTGTAGCGTTATTCCCAATGGCACACTATGCTTTAGAGCGCCTCTTCTGCACCTCACACATCTTCCATCTTTCTTTGCTGCAGGTTCAAAGGTTGTTTGAAAAGTACCTGAGAGCAGAGAGCTACCGGAAGTCTCTGGTGTTCCAGAAACGCTACTTGCTAATTCTGCTCGGAAATTTCCAGGAATGTGAACAGGCCACGCTGGCTCAGATTGTTCAGATGGGAGCTCGACCATCGCTAGTGGCACAAACCTACCGGCCAATCAGCCGATTCAGGAGTGCCGTTAGAGCGCTCATTGCCATTTCCAGGTAACAAGAGCTCCAAGTTTCAGGTTAAACGCATCATGCTGTCATTTTTTTTTTTTAGAAAACTGATTATCTATTTATGGCTTCGCCTTCAGACTGAAGATCCTCACCAGGAAGTGGCAGAGGGCTACCAAAAGAAGCTCGGTAGGAGGTGTGAGCACTAACAGCCCAAGTGAGATTCAGAATCAAATATAATCTTAAGTCGCAGTGTCACTTTACATTTTACAAAAGCACGTTTTAATTAAAATGTAATTTATTTATGCAATGATTCTCCTTTTTTATACAAGCTGCAAGGACCGAGGTTCTAAGACCACAGCAGTCAGGAGCGGTGTTTAACTCTCCACCCACTCGAGATCACATTCTCACCCAACGCAGTGCGGTTTCACCGATGGTGCCCCTGGTTAAGTCTCCTTTCAGACTGCATAATGGGTAAATCTGCAGTTTCGCATTAATAATCTTCATTGCTTAATAAATGGTCATCTGTTTTGCATATTTTTGTTTATTCTATATTTTATTTATTTATTTTTTTAAATAGAGGTTACCCCAGCAGCACCGTGGCCCGGTCTGAGCACTCTCACACCCTTTTGCAGGATCAGGAACGCTCCCTCTCGGAGTACATTCATCATCTTGAAAGCGTCCAGCAGCGCTTGGGGTCTATTCGTCCAGGTGGGGATTCCTGAGTATACATCACGTGCTTCCATTATTTTTCCCCTTCGCATACCCAGCGGGGCAATTTTATATGTAATCCTTTAAGAATTAAAAAATGGTTATTCTAATACATTGCTACACTGAATGCTTGTACTGGTTTTGGCTTTACAAGATGACAAACATAATCCTCGCTAATTCTTTGCTTGCCTCCTGGATCAAACCATCGTGGCCAGTCACTGTGTGACTCTCATGGATTCTCCATGCTTGATAAAGATATATCATGGTACAGGGACAGCCCATAAATGTAGCTGTTGCTGAAACACCTCTGAAACGTCCGGAATTTCAACTAGCTTTCTGTTGTCAAATTTGCTTGAGTTACTTGGTTTACTCATAGCTGGTAAATGTTGTCTGCTGCTGTACTATTGCCAGATCAGCATTTAAGATAAGATTGTTTTGTAACCACCAGTTGGGGGATTTGTCATATGATCATATGCCACGTGTTAAGTGTTCCTAATACATTGATATTTTTGTTTATATAGAGGTAACTCTAAATCTAGTGACCGTCGGTAGAAGATTACACTGCTCTGTTGCCTTTGGTACTCGTGACTGGGCAATACACAACTGAGAGAACTCACTGTATAATCTGTGTAATCAGCCACACACCAGTGTGATGGTATCAAAATATTTTTATGGATTATCTGTGACCGATCAATCATAGCTCTTGGTGCTGGCGCTCACGCACTTTGCCCTCCGTCCTGCAGTCCTAATAGTTCAGCGGAGGCAGATTCTCCTCAATATGATGGGATTTTGGAAGATATGTTTGCATGAGAATAGTGTCTGGCTGTATTTGAGATGTTTGTCACCAGGTTACCTGTAGCTATCAGGTGGATGTAGGGGCACGGCACGGCACGGCCCGGCAGTCTGCATGCTTCAGTCACTGATTTAAACCGGAGACAATTGTCGGCTTGGACTACGGATCACTTTTAACTCTGTAGCATGTAAACACTCAGCTGTGGAGCCTTTGTCTGATCGATTGTGCTGCATACACCAGATATTTAACAATGCTCTTGTATTTCTCTAGGTTCCCCTGTGGTGATACCGTTTCCCAGAAGAACTGACAGATGAATTTTAAAAAAGCACCAGCACTGAGCCAGTGTTGTTACCAGTCGTGTGTTCAAGATACTTTATCATTTTTATAATAAATTGTTTTTAAATCTGCTTTTATACTCCAAATTCAGTTTATATACAAATGGACACCTGAATGTGTTGATTGTATTTTCTCACTCCAGATAGTCTGTGATTCTACTCGCAGGTTCTTTAGTTGTAAGTAGTGTTGCAGTTTTTTGGCTTTATTTATTTTATTTTTATTATTATTTTTTATTTTTTACAATATTTGCAACCTGTACAGAATCAGTTGTACTGCACAAGGACACGTTTTGCGTCTTAGATTTTACATTAAATTGTAGTATGTTGAATAAATATTTTAATATTTGAAGCATTGGCTGGAAGTTTTATTTTCAATATGCATATAATGGAACTCGATGGGATGGAGACACCATAAATAATTGGACCCTTACAGAAGTTATACAGTGTTCTGGAGAATCTGAATGTCCTCTGGAGACTGTGTCTGTCGAGAATAACGATGCTTTTGTGGAAAATGTCTGAGAGCTAAACATAAGCGAGTTAAGTGAATGTGTGATTTAAGCGAGCCTGGTTCATGAGGTGATTTGGGGCAGAAATTTTACTTCCAACTTGGTAATTCTGTCGCCTCATGGCAAGAAGTTCCTGGGTTTGATCCACAGGTGGGACGACCTGGGGAAGTTTGTATGTTCTCCTTTACACGGGTTTCACTGGTGCTCCAGTTTCCTTCCGTATTCCAAGGACATTCATGCCATGTTAATTGTTGCCCTAAATGTGTACATTTGTGTGCCCTATGTTGGATTGGTGCCCTGTCTAGGGTTGTTCCTACCCTGCACCCAGAGTTGCTAAGTGGGCACCCTCTTGCGACCCCATGTGTATTAAGTGGATGAAAATGAGAAGAGCTAAGGTTTATTTACAGAAGTTACTTCAGTGTCACTTTACAAACATTACAAATGTGAGGACCAGGAAAAATAGGTTGCCAAATAATGAGTAATAAATTATTGGCACGTGTTTTATTTGTTGTATGTAGAGACCAGCCTTGTTGTATGGCTTGGAGACAGTGGCACTGACTAAGAGACAGGAAGCAGAGCTGGAAGTGGCAGAGC
>JAOUQV010000010.1:4187975-4201858 GCA_028565295.1 Aspidoras spilotus | reverse complement strand
ACAAAAGGATTTATGTGTTATAGGTCTACAATAATGAACTAATAGTAAAATGAGCACACTGAGACCACCAGAATGTGATGTACCTACCTAAATGACTTCCCAAAAAATGTCTTCAATTTAAGGGTTGAAAACTTAAACGGGTTTCTTAGAAGGATAGTAGTACAAAAAACACAAAGCACTAGCTTGTTTCGTACTAATACCCTGTGTATCGTTTCCACCAACAAATAAAATAATTTGGGTACAGTACATATGGCACGCCATCGGGGCAGCACATATTGAGTGTGTCATATGGAAGGATATGTGTCTTAGTCATAAATGGAACCCCATATGGGATAGTGAAGAGCATTCTGATAGCATAAGCAGGTGAACCCAGAAGAAACAAGTGAGGACCGATGTAAATGTCTTCACTATGTTTATAACGTGTTAAAAATGTAGTAAAAAAAGTTGCAATACAAACACACACACACACACATACATGGCCCTATACTCGTACAAAGAGCTATGAATTTAATGGATCCAGTGTATGAAGACCTGAGATAGGGTTCTTCTTTCCTCTTCCACTGATGATTATAAATATCCACCTACAGAACAAGATAAGCAACAAAACACTGACTCTGTAATTGTCCTGTGTGTGTATGTGTGTGCATGTGTGTGTAGGTCATGGAAGACTCTGAAGCATGCTCTCTACCAGGTGGGCTGGCCAGTGTGAAGAAACAGTTTGAGGGTCAGAAAGTCAGCTCGTCGTCCTTGTCGCAAAGCACCGTTACACAGTACCACTACCAGCAGAGACAGGTAGAAACCACTGCTAACACACACGCTAATACTGAAGGCATTTACACCAAAATGTCAGTAGGCATTTAAATCCAGAGAGCACAAATCTAAAATACACTCACTGGCCACTTTATTAGGAATATCTAATCAGCTAATCACATGGCTTACTGCATTTAGGCATGTAGAGGTGGTTAAAAGAACTTGCTGCCTCCCAAGCATCAGAAAAGGGAAGAAAGGTGATTTATGTGACTTTGAACGTGGCATGGTTGTTGTTGCCAGACGGGCTGGTCCGAGTATTTCAGAAATTGCTGATCTACTGGGATTTTTCACGCACAACTATCTTTAGGGTTTACATAGAGTGGCAGTTGTGTGAATAAAAATGCCTTGCTAATATGAGAGGTCAGAAGAGAGTTGGCCGACTGGTGTGGCCAGTGGCCAATGAATGTATATCCTGTACATAAAAAATAAATAAAGCTTAATATCTGCTTATGTTATTTAATTTGTTGTATAAATCTACAGGAGGTAATGAGCTCATCTGAAACGAGTGTGAGGAGTAGTGTCAAAGAGAGTCACAATGTCAAGGTACCGAAATTTGTCCAAAATTGCAAACAGATGCTATAAGCGAATAACATGTGGCTATTAAAATTACATACTGTACACGTTTGTTTCTGCAGACGTCACAAGATCAGAAAATTCAGCAGAGCGTTGCATCAAGCTTCGGAAACCATTTTGATGAAAAAGGTACACATGAAAGAATCTGGCCTCATTTATAGATATTCAGATCATCTTAATGTATCGTTTTATATAATGACTCTATTCTTCCTGTGTGCTTTAGTGGTGGTGATCGGAGATCAGGAGCTTTCCAAAATCTCCACCCAAGCACTAAAACAACAGCATGAAAAAAATATAGAAGACGCCACTCCAAGCAAGCAAGTCAAGGTAACGAAGGATCACACGATGAACCCCACTGGCTAATCAACAAGCCAATTAGATTTTTTGGAGACATTCACATCTCTAGAAACAACAAATCTTAATTTTAAATGTTACATTTATTATTATTTTTATTTATTTAATTGTTATTACCTATCTGTACATTATAATAAAATAATGTAGAGGCATAATTTTTAATCAGATGGAACTCTAGTGAGTGAAAAAAAGATACATAGTTATTATTAATTAATTATTAATTATTTTCTCAATTATGGTCCTGAAACTGCTCATTCTTTTCCACTGGGTAAGCACAAAAACATGATTTCAAGTAGTTAAAAAATTAAAAGCTTATTGGAAGATTTTAATAATGCTGGTGACTGATGATGCAATATTGCAATAAACCAATATTAAACCAGCAAATATATATATATATATATATATATATATATGATTGTGTTCAAAATAATAGCACTGTGTTTAAAACAACTGCTAAAAAGCTCAGACCTCATAATAGCATTTATTTCTATATACACAAAGCCACTGTGAGCACGGCACATTCAATTCCATATGAAAACATACAAAATATTAATTTGTACACGGAAAACAAAGACAAATATTATCAGCTGTTAACAAATATTATCAGCTGCATTTCCATTTACAAACAGAGTAAACTTTACTTCTGATAACTGATTTAACATGAAGTCAACTAGCATGCAAGACAAACAAACTGGACTACATTTCACATTTTTTCTGCATTCAAAACAGATGTCACTCCACAAATTCTCATTAGAATTGAGGTCTAGGGATTGGACTGGACACTTCATAACATCAATCTTGTTGGTCTGGAACCAGGATGTTGACCGCTTGCTACTTTATGAGGGTCACTTGCAAATTGTGTTCATGTAGGCTTCTACTGATTGTTGCAGTACTCACAGGTACTGATTTGATTTTCCCAGAGCTGATCATTGGATGCTTCTTTGCCATCTTGTTATTTTAGTAGGCATCCTATAATTAATTGAGTCATTTACACCACATTAGCAGCGTGTATGTCGTGACATTTGATTTTGTTGGTTGCCCATTAAACGACTACACCTAATCATGAATTTTTTCCCATGGGCCAAAATCAGTAATTAAATGCATTAGCGATGTTTGACTGCTATCATATTGAACACAACTGTATTTGATTCGCAGCAGCTTATAGTAACTATACGATGCAAAAAAAGGCTTAAACTCAAAGACTTAAATACAAACACAACAGAACATAATAGCAAACAGGTGCAGTAAATCAGTATTCATAGGAGCATGGCACATCCTGGGAAATAGAGTCAATTTTTAGATTTGGCGTAGCACTGTTGTGGTGTTGCACTCTGGTGTTTGAAGTTGGAACTTCTAGGACTTAAAAGGGCCAGATGTAGCTAGTTAGTACAATGTATTTAAAATAAGGAAATTGAGAACAGCCAGGAAGTTATGTGCTGGGTATGGCCTTCGTGTTTAGCCACTGTAGCTTTCAGGATTTGTAGTGTGTGGCTCAATTTTTTTGATGAGTACACAAGTCTCATCACGCATTAGGAACATAGGATCTTGTTTCCACACTTCTATATGTTCTGCTGACACATTTTATTAAGTAGCGATTAAATCAATATGGTTTCTAATCCAATTCTTTAATGCCTGATGTCATCTAAGTTTACCTTTGTGTTAGGAGTTCATGATATAGAGTAAAACATTTTTCACACAAAGCTCTGCAATTATAATGTCTTTAGTGATAATTTATGTACTGAAACAATTGCCTTATTTTCCTCCCTCAACAACAAAGATTGACCTTGATTACAACCAGTTTCAATGGGCACCAGTAAATGTATCATCCAAAGTTGCAACAGGAGATAATTGTGTGTCTGTTACCAAAAATACAAAGAAGACATCCTCTAGTGCTGCTTCTTCCTCTGCCTGTTATGAAGCAAATGAGCAATTTCCTCCACCACCACCAACCACCGACCTCCTTCAGGCCCCACTCGAAGTCCCGGAACTGTGTCCTTCTCCACAACCACCTGATCAACGTGTTCCCCAAAAATGTCCAATCAGCAAGGAACAGTATTCCAAGCAAAGGAATCTCTATGAGCTGAAACGCTTGTACAAGCATATCCATCCGGAGGTGCGTAAAAACCTGGAGCGGGATTTCATTACTGAAATGGAGCACTCTCACTTGGACAGCGATGAAGAAGTTAGCGGTGATGTACAGCTAGCTCGGTACGTGTTTGAACACAATGGAAGCAGTCCTGGGAAATGTATGAGCCCAGAGCGTGAGTATCTAGAATGGGACGAAATTCTGAAAGGAGAGGTACAATCAATGCGTTGGATGTTTGAGAACAAGCCACTTGATGCAATCAAAGATGACACACCGGATGAAAATGAAAGCAGAAATATTGCACAGCAAGAAATCATTGCTGGTAAAGATGTTAAATATACGACTTGGATGTTTGAAACACAGCCAATTGATGCTCTCGGTACAGAAACATCTGACGCAATGGAGCAAAGTAAACTAGCAGATCTAGCAAGAGGAGATGTGCGAACCGCAACCTGGCTGTTTGAAACGCAGCCTCTGGATTGTATGAATAAGATTTACCAAGAGGATGAGGAAGAAGATCATGTGAGTTATACCAAAGACATTGCTGGAGGAGATGTAAAAACTGCCAGATACTTGTTTGAAACTCAGCATCTAGATTCTCTTGGCCACACTGAGACAATAGACGAATCGCACTTCCTACAACTCAAGTCAGAACTGGAAGAGATTAAAGGCGAAGTGAAAACTACCACCAAAATGTTTGAGACACAGCCCATGTGTGTGATTCGAGGAGATTCTGGTGAGATGTTAGAAATTACAACCGTTCGTCGTGAAGAAACTGAAAAAGGTGACGTAAAAACATCCCGCTGGCTTTTTGAAACCCAGCCTCTCGATATGATTAATAAAGATCCGGCTATGGTTAAGATAATCTGTGGAGTGTCGATGGAGGAAAATTATCAAGGTGGGGTGAATCGCGGTAGGTGGCTTTTTGAGACAAAGACTTTGGATCAAATCAAAGAGGAAGAATTAGAAAACAGTAAAATGCAAAAGGAGGAGATCATTGGAGCTGATGTTAGAAGACATTGCATGGTGTTTGAGACTCAGCCCATGGATAGCTTAAAAGACAACACCAATGCCAGGCCACATGATCAAGAAGAGATCCTTGGGGGTGATGTAACATCAGCCAGGCATTTGTTTGAAACTGTGCCCATAGAGAATCTGAAGGAGTTGTCTGAAGTTGGAAAACTGCAAAGAGTTGTAGCTTTGGAGGATGAGAAAGGTGATGTAAGGCATCAGAAATGGTTATTTGAGAGTAAGCCTCTTGAGCAAATCAGGGAGGATAAAAAAGAAATCACACGAACTGTGAAGCTTCAGGAGTTAGACAAAGGCGATGTCATTAACTGCAAGGAGATATTTGAGACCATGGATCTAAGCAAGTGCACAGATACATGTAAGATAGCAGTCGAAGGTGTCACAGGTGGATCAGTAAAATCTAACAAAGTACTATTTGAATCCACGCCCTTGTATGCTATACAAGATAGCTCAGGACATTACCATGAAGTCAAAACAGTGCGACGTGAGGAAATCATCAAGGGTGACGTTCGAAGCTGCCAGTGGATGTTCGAGACTCGTCCAATTGACCAATTTGATGACAGTATCAACAGGTTTCAAATTATCAAGGGCATTTCAAAACAGGAGATTGAAACAGGGGATGTCAAAACAGCCAAGTGGTTGTTTGAAACTAAGCCTCTTGATGAGATTAAATTTTTCGGTAACATGGAAGAAGAAGGCAACAGAAAGTATGAGGTCACTGAGATCCAAAAGGGTGACGTCAAGACATGCAGATGGCTGTTTGAGACTCAACCTATGGACGAGCTATATGAAAAAGCTGAGGTAAAATCTGAGGACACAACAGAGATCCAGAAAGGTGATGTTAAAACCTGTACCTGGCTTTTTGAGACCCAAACCCTTGACAGTATCAAAGATGAAACTGAGGCAATTTTAAAAACCTGCACAGTCAAGCAAGAGGATGTACAAGGCAAGGATGTAGGTTTGGCCCGCTTTCTTTTCGAAACTGAAAATTTAGACAATATTCAAGGTGGTGAGAATCAAAGTAACTTTAAACGAGTCACACAGATTGATATCCAGTCTGGAGATGTATCTAGAATGAAGTACATTTTTGAGACTCAGGCACCTGACATCATGACCTCCACATCTGAGGAGACCATGCAGAAATTAAAGTGTCATCAGACTGAGGATATCCAGAAAGGAAATGTTGTCAACTGTACCTGGATGTTTGAAAATCAACCAATCGATGCCATTAAGGAAAACACCGAAGAAATCAAAGAGGTGCGTACAGTGACAGATGTTCAAGGAGGGAATGTTGGGAAAGGACGTTTTATATTTGAAACATGTTCCCTGGATAAGATTCAAGAGGATTCTTCAGAAACAGACATCAACAAACTTCAGCGCATAATAAGAGAGGAAATTGAAAAAGGAGACGTTAAAAATTACACAATGATGTTTGAGACCCAACCCTTGTATGCTATTCGGGACAAAGAAGGACACTTTCATGAAGTTACTACCGTCACCAAAGAGGAAATAATGAGAGGTGATGTCATAGGGGCAAGATGGCTGTTTGAGACTAAGCCACTAGACTCGATAAGAGACACTGATGAGGTTTATCTAATCAAAGCAGTGACTGAGGAAGATATTCAGAAAGGTGATGTCACCACAGCAAGGTGGAGGTTTGAAACACAACCCCTGGATGAAATTACTGAGGATATGAAGGTTACGCTAAGAACAGTCGCAGACATTCAGGGTGGGGACGTCAAAACCAACATGCAACGCTTTGAAAATGATGACATGTCTCAGAAATATGTCAGAACTGTTAGCGTAAGCGAAATACAAAAAGGTGATGTCCGAAGTTCAACGTGGATGTTCGAAACACGTTCAATCGACAACATCCGCGGAGAGGGTTCAGAATATGACAACGTGAAAAAAGTAACACGGGAGGAAGTCCTGAAAGGTGATGTTAAACAGTCAGTGTGGCTTTTTGAAAAAGAGCCACTGGATCGCATCAAGGAGAGCGATGGAACAGAAACCGTGATTTTCTCTAAAGAAGAAATTCCCAAAGCTGATGTCAAGACGACAACGTGGCTTTTTGAAACAACACCCCTGACTGAATTTACCGAGACCAATATGGAGAGAACAGAGATCATTGGCAAAAGCGTCAAGGAGACATTGGAGGAACTTTACAGTCAGAAAATGGTTAAATCTCAGGGAATAATTATCGAAGCAGATGAGATTGGTGATGTTAGGATGGCTAAGTACAAACTTCAGAATCAGGATTCACCAGAGATCCAGAGAGAGGAGGTTATTAGAGGAGATCTAAATAATATCATGATGAACCTGCTCAACAGATGTGAGACAACCGAGAGAGGTATCACTATCGATGATGAGGAAAAGGGAAATATCAACACAACTGTAAAACAGCTGTTTCAAGATAAAACTGTTAATGTTGAAAAGGAAGAGATTGTTAGAGGAGATATACAAGAAGCTATAAACAATCTGCTGAAGAAGGACGGATCTGCAAAGCATGGAATTTTAATACAGGAAGACGAGAAAGGAGATGTGAGGATGACTATATACTCCCTGTTAAACAAGGAAGACGAAAGTAAACATGAAAAAGAGGACATTGTCAAAGGCAATGTCCGTGGAACTCTGCATAGGCTTTTGTACAACAGTGATGGTAAAGATCAGTCTAAAATACAAATAGGTGATACAGAGAGAGGTAATGTGAGTTTCTATTCAACTTGTATCGAGTCTGGAGCATTGGACTACCTTAGACAACTTCAATTAGGAACAGATGAAGCATACAACAAAACAGCTAAGGAAAAAATTATCGGAGGTGATGTGGAGAATACAAAATTGATCCTGAGGAACAATCGTCATGCAGTTGGACGAACTGTGGCAGAAGATGATATCCTTCCTGGGGATGTCCATAACACTGTGCAGGTTTTTATGATGGAACCAGTCCTGTCTTTGCACAATGTCGAGAAAGAGGAGATTGTTAAAGGAGATTTGAGAGCAACACTTGACTCACTTGCTCAAGCAATAAACCAATGCAAAGTTGTTGAAAAAGAAGAGGTGGTCAAAGGTGACATCAACTCCACAATAAGATCTTTGGAGGAAGCCCAATACCAATTTAAAGAAACTGAGAAACCTGAGATTGTTCATGGGGACATCAGGGGTGCCCTTGAAAGTCTTGAACGGTCAACCACTGCAAAGACTGAAGTAATTATTGAGGATGTCGTGGCTGGTAATATTAAAGGAACTTTGAAATCCCTTGAAGAGGCAAAGCAGGCAAAAAAGGAAGTTGAGAAAGAAGAAATTGTTAAAGGTGACATTCAGACAGCTTTACTGAATTTACAGGAAGCAAACACAGAAAAGAAACTTGTCCAGCATCAAGTAAGTGAACAGGGGGATGTCCAGGGGACCATCAAGCTTCTGATGGAACCAGTCTCCTCGCCACATTTGCAAAGAAGAGCTAGCACAGAAGGTGATGTTAAAATGTCGATAAAATCTCTTTACGATCAAGAACAAAGCCAGATAGAGAAGGAGGAAGTGGTCAAGGGAGATGTTCATGGAACTATCAAATGTCTTATGAAGAGGAAAGAACAGTCAAGTCAGAGGTCAAAAATGAATCCTTCCAGTAGGGTTAAAACATCCAAAGATATTTCTCAGGAGGAGGCATTTGAATGCCCTCATATGCCCATGGGTGAATCCTCAAATCCACACCCTGAAAAAAATATGTCCAAAAGAATTGAAACAGCTGTAAGTACACAAAAGCAAACAGAGATCAAATCAAATCAAAGTCAGACTTTCACTCAAGAGCAAAGTTCTGAAACCAGTCATAAGACATCATCACTTGGTCAATTAGAATTGTCCCAGTCGTCACAGACGCTAAACCTCAATGAGCAGAAAGTAAAACCAAAACAAAACCCTGGCCCTGTAATGTTGAAGAAACATGTTGGTAAACAGACAGGTGAGAAAAAAACTGAAAGTACTGTTATGTGTACTCCTGGGTCTGACACAAAAGACACAAAACAAACCGAAACCACAAAGCAAACACAAGAAGTCAAGACAGTCACACGGGTTCAGACCAAAGTAACAACCGAGCACACCACCATTACACAAAAGAATATAAAATCTGAACAAAATGTGAAGAGTCTAAAGACTGAGCAGAATATTAAGAGTTCAAACTACAGCCTTAATCCAAAGGGGATGATTAAAAAGAAATCACAGCCTGAAATTTACTTCCCTCCTCCTCCTCCTTCAACATCTCCTCCTCCACCTCCTGAATCTGAGCTCTCTCTTCCTCCAGTTCCACCTCTAGTCATAGAGCAATTCATGAGGCAGGATAGCGATCCTACCCTTCCACCACCACCACCTCCTCCACCTGCCACTGAAGCAGACGTTGAGTTTTTCCCCCCACCACCACAAGACTTCCTCCCACCACCGCCATCACAACAAGAACTGAACTCAGCAACCCAGCCAACTCCTGTGAAGCCAAAGGGTCGACCTTTATTCAAAGTGCCTAAGCCTGAACCTCCTAAGCAGCCAGATCAACCCAAGGCTAAGTGGCAGAAAAAGCAATCTACTCCTGCTCCCCAACCACCCCCTCCACCTGCTCCACAACATTCCACACTGGAACAAAAGGAAAAAGAATCAAAACATATGACCACAGTCCTGGAAACAAAATCAACAGAAAAAAAGTGTGATGGAAATGTATTGTCGCCTGAAATGAAATTTCCACCAGTGGCTGAAATTCCTTCAACAATCCCAGTGCAAACACCAGTGCCAGAGGAACCACATCAACCTAAAAAAATATTTATTCCACCAATGAAACTCCCACCACCACCAGAGCCTGAAACTGATTCAAAGCCTAAAACCTATGTAAGAAAATTTAAAACACCACTTATGCTTGCGGAAGAAAGATACCGCAAACAAAGAGAGGAAGCTGAGAAGAGTAAGACTCCGACATCTCCTGAAAACACTGGTCAGATTCAGGACTTAGGTGGAATAAATCCTGAAGCAGAGTTTATATCAGAGAAACTCACACAGTCACAAATTACAGTTGAAACAGAGCAGGTACAACCTAGAGAGCCACAACCCATCGTGGTGCCCAAAATAATACAAGAACAACCTGTTTCAAAAGCACCTGAGCCCCAAACCCAACAAACCGTGCCTACAAGCTTTCAGTTGAGCAAACCATCCTTTCCCAAATTAGGTAAGAAATTTTCTTCAGATAAGAAACAAGTCACCCAAACAACAACTGAAATCGAAGTCCAACCAACATCACTAATCCCTTCTTCACCAGAGAACGAGCACCAGGAAAGTGCAAAGGCAAATTCTCACACAATGGAGTCCAAGTTAAACATTACTCAAGCGCAATCTACGCAACAAATCTCAGCGACTGTTCATGGTCAGACTACTGAAGAAACTGAGAAAGCTCACTCACAAATGAAAAAGATCCCAAAAGTGGCTCCAAGCTTCAAAGTTAAAACCTTTAAGATGCCAAATCAGGAGAAACTGGATGAAAAGGAATCTACACAGAAAGAGCAAATATCTCAGGTCTGTGTGGAAAAGCAAGAGCATGTAGAACGAATGACTCAGGCTAAAGAAAAGCAGCTGCCTGTTGTCACACTGAAACCATCAGTGGAAATGCATGATGTTTCTCCAGTTATGTCAACAAAGTTTCAACACCAAGGGTCAGGACAAACTACTGCTATTCAGTCTCAGCAGGCTATTAGAGAGAAACGTGTTCTGCTACATGAAGAGAAGGTGGTCAGTCAGAGCTCAGTTCATCAGCAAAATATTCAAAAGGGAACATTTCAAATGAAGAAGCAAATAAGGGGTTCAGAAGTGCCTGAAAGTAAGGTGGAGGCCATTAAACAAACGGAGTTAACGGAAACTGCATCCGAGACAGATTTCCATAAGTATCAGGAGATGAAAATATTGCTAAGTCATATAAATGAGATGCAAGAATCAGTGGGGAAATTGGATGCAAAGTCAGTCAAAATAATGTTGGGAATGATCCCAGATTGGCTGCTAGGATCTGCTGAAAAAGTAGAAATAAGCCGTGCACAATACAACAAGCAAAAACTACAGGAAATCATAACATATGTGAAGAACCTTGCTCAAATGAAGCTTACTTTTTTTGAGTCAAATTTCATTGCATTGGAACAGTCTAAGCCAGTAGAACAGAAGAAAGCTGTTGGTGACAAAACACCACAGAAAATATCAAAAATAAGCCTTGGCTCGGCTAAAGTGGAATCTCAGAAAAAAATGATGGAGAAGACTTTCCAAGACATTAAAAGTGGTGATTTAAAATCAATGCCTCCAGAGCTTAGGATGAGAACTCCATCTCCCACATATATTTGCATTGAAACTGCCAAAAGAACAGATTCTCCTCTGCAAGTGACTGCTTCACCTCCACCATACAGATCTGGTACTAACCCAACACCCCCACCTCGTTGGTCTGAATACTCTACAAATATTAGCCGAGCTACACCCTCTCCAACTATTAGTCGCTCAGAGAAGCTAGCCAAACTAAGAGAGACAACTGCTAAGCTATCTCATGGTGCATCTGATATTCCGGTTTCTTTCCCAGAGCCAGTCGTTATGCAAGGTGAAATAGATATGTCTCACTTGTCCAGTCAATATGAGTTCAGTGTTGAGTCCCAAATGACAGAGTCATCTATGGAAGAAGGTGCCGACTCTACGATGAGTGTAAAAGACAAGAGAGAGTTTTTTGAAGAAGCTCAGAGGGCAGAGAAGAGCCGTCCCTATATGCGGAAAGATCCGATTGATATCCCAGAACGCCTTGGGCCAGAAGAGGACACAGAGATCCCTAGTGACATATATGACAGAATGAAAGAGGACATGCCCAGGGTTGACCTGTCCAGACTTGTCAATAAATTTGAGTCCCCAAAGCCTCAAGTGTATTCAAGGAAGGATCCAATTGTTATTCCTGAAAGACTTGGTAGTGACACTGAAGATGCCGAGCATGAGCCGATGAAAAAATCTTCCCAGGTGGAAGACAAGCCTTCCTTCAACATTAAGGCTCTAAAGAATGTATTTGAAGTGGGTGAGCAGACACAACAATATCTCAAAGAGGACAGAATGAAACTTGAGATGCAAGAGGCACTGGCAGAACCACAAGATTTTTCACAGACAAAGTCTGTTACTGAGCATTACTCAACTGTTGACGAGTTTGGAAACACAGTGGTGGGGTCAAGGAGCCAATCTAGCTCTCATGCACAGAGTGTGACCACACATCGTGATCCACCAACGTATGCGGACGTTGTACGAGGAAAGGTTCATGTCCTGGATGTTCCAACTGAAACTTCGGCTGAACAACTCTTGAAGAATTTCCAGCAATCCTGGGCGGATAGTGAAAGCGTTTTCAAGAACCTGGGGTTAAGTGTCTCGGAGAAACATACATCTCAGAGTGTATCACATCATCAGCACACCACTATCACTGGTAAAATTGTGTGACAAAGCATGGAAACACTAACGAGTGCAAGGTTTGTTTACTAAAACAAGACGGGTGTGGATAAAAATGTAGATTTTTCAAATTTAATGCAAAAACTTTATTCTGAATCCGATAACTACATTGTTGTTGAATGCATCTTGCTACTCCAGTAACTCTTGTGTTTGCAAATTGTAACAGTTTTTCTTGTAACTCTGCTAATCCGTTGCCAAAATAACTGGTTACTGACATACATATTTATTTTTATTTATATTCTTATGGTTCAATTGGTTAGTATGATTATTTTTTCTCTCTCTTTGTAGAAAACAAAGGTGCCAGACAACGAACTCTGTCGGGTATGTCGGAAAAGGGTGTATCCCATGGAGTCTCTCATAGCCGACAAACAAAACTTTCATAAAAGCTGCTTCAGGTGTGCCCACTGTAACAGCCAGCTTAGGTAAATATATGATAATGTTTTTATTTATACACAACATATACTATATACTCTATGATTTAAGACCCTGTGCTCAATGTAATGCAAGTGAGCAACCAGCGCTACCACTGCGCCACCACTGCGCCAACTGTTTTGATACTTTTGCTTTTTCGATAAAGTACAAATGCAACTTGAACGTATTTCAATTGACTGGCATTTAGATGCGTGTATAGCGTCTTATGAGATCATACTTATGGGAAGATGGAGGCTCAATGCATTGCACATAACATTGCCTCAGTGTCAAGGGCTTCTGTTTTCTGTCCAGATTTATTGTTATATTATGTTCTTTTATTATGATTTTATTATTAAATATGTTTATTGTTATTATTAAACCAGAATTTTTCCGGTTGTGGATGAGTAAAAATAGTGCTTCCATTACACGCAGCATTTTCGACAGGTTTAAAAATCTGAAAACTGAAACTTTTTTGGAAAATCATGTGTTTGTTTCCATTATCACGTTATATCCATATTCAGCTTTTGCACAAATGTGTAGTGTACAAACCCGATTCTAAAAAGTTGGGACAAAGTACAAACTAAATAAAAATGGAATGCAATAATTTACAAATTTTAAAAAACTGATATTGTGTTCACAATAGAACATAGACAACATATCAAATGTCAAAAGTGAGACATTCTGAAATCGCATGCCAAATATTGGCTCATTTGGCCCAAGACTCATTTAAAATCGACTGTGGCGATATGGGAAACTGTTCTGTGGTCAGACGATTAAAAAATTGACTAAAGATTCCAGCCTGCAGTACAGATAGAAAACATTTGGCGCATCATAAAACCGAAGA
Source organism: Aspidoras spilotus (assembly GCA_028565295.1). Classification (NCBI taxonomy): domain Eukaryota; kingdom Metazoa; phylum Chordata; class Actinopteri; order Siluriformes; family Callichthyidae; genus Aspidoras; species Aspidoras spilotus. The sequence goes on along the minus strand of JAOUQV010000010.1, from coordinate 4,188,272 downwards.
TATGACAAAAAGGACCTAAAACATTTGAGCAACTAGAATCCTACATTAAACAAGAATGAGTTGACATTCCTATCCCTCAACTTGAGCAACAGTCCCCAGATGTAAAGAGAAAAGGGTATTTCCCACAGAGGGGAAATTTAATTTCAACTTTTTTGGCATTAAATTTTAAAATGTCTCACTTTCGACATCTAATATGTTGTCTATGTTCTATTGTAAATGAAATATAAGCTTTTGAAATTTGTAAATTATTGCATTCTGTTTTTATTTACAGTTTGTACTTTGTCCCAACTTTTTTGG
>JAOUQV010000010.1:4065591-4080187 GCA_028565295.1 Aspidoras spilotus | reverse complement strand
CCTCCTGCCTGGCAGCTCCATTTCTAACATCCTCCTACCAATATATCCACTGTCCCTCCTCTGCACATGTCCAAACTCAATCGGCCCCCTGTAACTTTGTCTCCAAATTTTCAACCTGTGCTTTCCCTCTGATGTTCTCATTCCTAATCTTGTCCATCCTGGTCACTCCTAATGAGAACCTCAACATCTCACTTCCTGCTCTGCTTCCTGTCTCTTAGTCAGTGCCACTGTCCCCAAACCATACAACAAGGCTGGCCTCACTACTCTCTTATAAACCTTTCCTTTCACTTTTGCTGCAACCCTTTTGTATCATCACTTCTAACACTTTTCTCCATCCACTCCCTTACCTCTCTTACTTACCTCTTTTCCACACTTCCCATCTGCTTGGACAGTTGATCTTAAGTATCTGAATTCCTACACCTTTGTGACCACTTATTCCTGTTCTACATGTCTCCCTCTCATTTACACACATGTATTCTGTCTTACAAATTTTGACTTTCATTCCCTTCCTTTCCAGAGCATACCTCCACCTTTCAAGTTTTCTTCTAGCTGCTCTCCCTGCTCTCACCACAGATAACGATCACATAACGATAACATCTGCAAACATCATAGTCCATGGTGATTCCTGTCTGACCTCATCTGTTAGTCTGTCCATCACCAGAGCAAACAAGAAGGGGCTCAGAGCTGATCCTTGAAGCAGTCCCACCTTTACCTTTAAGCTATCCGTCACTCCTACAGCATATCTCACTACTGTCATGCTGTTCTCATACATGTCCTGCACCGATCTAACTTACTTTTCAGCCACTCCAGAATTCCTTATACAACAACACGGCTCCTTCCTCGGCACCCTATTATAAGCTTTTTTTTAGATCCACAAAGACACAGTGTAGCTCTTTCTGACCTTCTCCATACTTCTCCATCAGCATTCTCAAAGCAAAAATTCTATCTGTGGTGCTCTTTCTTGGCATGAAACCACACCGCTGCTCACAAACAGTCACTGATTGTCTAAGCCTAGCTTCAACAACTCTCTCCCAAATCTTCATTGTTTGACTCATTAATTTTATGATACTGTAATTGCTACAACTCTGCACATCACCCTTGTTCTTATAAATCATTACAAGAACATATTCCCTTCATTCCTCAGGCATCAATTCACTCTCAGAAATCTCATTAAATAATTTAGACAAAAACAAAAATGACACTACCATCTTTCCTATACATTTCCATACCTTTACCAGTATGTCATGAGGTCTGACGGCTTTTCCCTTTTTCATCCTTTTCCTTACTTCATCCTTGCTAAGCTATACTATATCCTGTTCCACTATTTCTATGCCTCCCACTCTTGTTTCCCTGTCATTCTCTTTATTCATCATCTACTCAAAATGCTCCTTCCATCTTTCCCTCACCCTCTCCTCACCTGTCAGTACATTTCCATTTCTATCTTTGATTCCTGACATGTTGCACATCCTTTCCCGCTCTATCTCTTTGCCTACATTTAGGGTTGCCCCTCTAATTTCTACCCTCTTCTACAGACTCTCCTGTTCTCTTTCTGTCTCTTCACACGCGTCCCTCCTCGTCGTCTTCAGCAAACAGTAGCCCAATTTCCGCCAGTACCCTGTTTGCCACCAGTACTGGTGGCGGTCATTGTTAACGCAGGCCGCGACCTATCCGGTATGTAGTGTTTATTAATTTGCATAATTTAACTTTAATTTATATAAAAGTTTTACACCGGGTGCCCATCCTGACCAACCATTTACCATTTCCTGGGCTTGCGACCAGCACTAGAAATAGACTGGATTGTGTTGTCTAATGGCTGGTTCAGTTGTAGTGACAAACAGTTGTCCATTTTACTCAGGAAGGAAGGGTTTGATATAGGACGATAATTGTTAAGATCAGCGGAGGCCATACTTCTTTAAAACTTGAGTAATAGCAGCCAATTTTTAAATGAGAGAGAACCAGGCCTGAGCTAAGACAAGCATTAGTAAACATGGTAATGAGTGGACTGTGGATGCCCAAGGAAGTAAAGAAGAATTTAATTAAGGTACAATAGCTAAAACCATAAAATTCAGGTTATTTTACAAGAATTACAGCCATAACCCAAAAGTCATTAAAAGTGTGCACCAACTTATGTGAGAAACCGACATAATCCAATGTAAATAAACAAGATGTGGAGCAATTAATGGCTATAACATAAAAAAACCTGCGTTATATAGTAGTTTGCTATGCTTGTTTTATCTACTGGCTGGACTTGGTGTAATGCAGATATAAGAAGAGAAATAGCTTTATTATTAGTTGCTTCTGATGCTAATAGGGAAAAATGGAATTTTCATTACGGCGGTGCGTTTTGAAGAACTGGCCCCATGTTATACACAGCGCTATACAGGTGCTGGTCATAAAATTAGAATATCACGAAAAAGTTGATTTATTTCCATACTTCTATTTAATCAGTGAAAATTGTATACAATACACATAAGTTACACACACTGATATATTTAAAGAGTTTATTTCTTTAGTTTTAATGGTCATAACTGACATTTAATAAAAAACTGAAAAGTATGAACATGAAATGTATCAGCATGTACAGCACTTAATACTTAGTTGTGGCTCCTTGTGCCAGAATTACTGCAGCAATATGGCGTGGCATGAAGTTGATCAGTTTGTGGCACTCCTCACTGACTGTGGAAACTTTAAAGTAGACCTTAAATGACATGGAATCTGTGCTTCTCTAGGACCTTGATTTCCAAAGGAAATGCAAAATTTACTTTCATCAGAGAACATAACTTTGGACCATTCAGTAGCAGTCTAGTCCCATTTGTCTTTAGACGTTTCTGACGCTCTCTTTTGTTCAAGAGTGGCTTGACACAAGGAATGCGACAGCTGAAACCCATGTCTTGCATATGTCTGTTCTCAGTGGTACTTGGAGCACAGTCTACAGCTGCACACAGTGCCAAAGCTACAAGTACCTGGTTTAAGGACCATGGTATCGCTGTTCCTAATTGTCCAGCAAACTTACCTGACCATAACACTATAGAAAATCTATGAGGTATTGTTAAGAAGATGCGATATGCCAGACCCAACAATGCAGAACAGCTGAAGGCCACTATCGGAGCAACCTTGGATCTCATAACACCTGATCTTTCACACACACACACACACAAAAGTAAGCACATGACGAGACATAACGCACTGCGCTTCTATACACAAAACGGACACACACATTTCAAATCAAAAAGAGAAAAGAGAAATTATTCATTATAAATATTTATTTATATTTTTATACGTTCAGTACCGAGTAGCACTGAGTGCAAGAAGCTGTCTCCCTCTCAGGTTTCATGTACTCATTCCGCAACTTCATTTGCACGTCTATAGGCGATTAAATCACTCACAGCAGGGGTCTGGGGGATTTTGTATACCTGACTACCTTATACTAAACGAATGAGCTAATATAAGATCATATATGATCATTCCACTAATGACTGGGACCCTGGTTAGCGTATGCTCTGTCTTTTTCAGGGTAATGCCAGGCCACTGAATTCATGCTGTAGTTCCACACTGTGGCTGCGGCAAGTGACTGAAAACCAAACCTGTGGTACTTGTACCCACCTGTCTGACTACACAGGAGAAAATGCCTTAATCCAGTCTGAATCTATATTTCTACTAAGGTTAAAAAGGGCATGCCATCCAGCAAATGGAGAAAAAAATCTTTATATTATTTATATTTATATGTACTAGGACTAATTGTTACAATTTTCAGGGTAAGGATATTTAATATTTAACCCTACTAAGCAGGCCGATTCTTCACTACTACTACTATTGCTGCCTGGATAATCTCATTTGGTTTTTTCTGTCAAAATGGACTTGTGTTACCCAGGTTGCCCTACTTAGGAATGAAACAGATTGCCCTAGATGGTAATCGAACCCATGACTTTCTTGTTGTGAGGAGACAGTGCTACTAAATGCGTCTCTGTGCCACCTCATTACTAAAAAAAACATACTCTTGGACAATAACAGTTCATTAGTTATAGATATTTGTTATTCATAATAAATACACTTGAAACTTCTGAAACTTCTTGAAACACTGCTTTCTGCCCCAAATTGGATGTGTCTGTGTTGAGGATGAACACAGTAATATTATGGTAAATAAATATTATACGTAAAGAATTTGTGTAATTGTATCATAACATTGCTGCTCAACAGAGAAACCAGAGTGTTGTTGATATCTGGCTTTCGCTTTGCATGGTAAAGATTAAACTTGTACATGTAGATGTTTATTGACAATGGTTTTCTAAAGTGTTCCTGAGCCAAAGTTGATATATACATTATAGATTAATGTCAGTTTTTAATGCATTGCTGTCTGAGGGATCAAAGGTCAAGGGCATTCAATGTTGGTTTTCAGCCATGCCGTTTACCTGCAGAGATTTCTCCAGATTCTATGAAACTTTTAATAATAATATTATGGATCAAATCCCTAAATTCCTTGCAGTTCTATGTTGAGAAATATTCTTATACTGTAGTGAACCTTGCCCTTGTCGATGCTTGTGAACAACTGTGTCTTTCAGGGATGCTCCCTTTATACTCAAACATGACACTTGTTTAGAATTTACCTGGAATGTTCCATACATGAGTTTTTGAGCATTATTCAACTTTCCCAGTCTTTTCTGACCCTGGACTATCTCTTTTTGAACATGTGACAGGCATCAAATTCAATATAAGTGAACATTTGCAAAAAACAATCAGGTTTATCTGTTTAATCATTAAATATCTTGTCTTTGTAGCGTATTCAATATAATATGGGTTGTAAAAGAATTTGCAATGGTATGGGAAGGACTGAGAGATGCACATCAGTGATGTAGGATCTGTGTTTGGATTTGTGTTTGTATCCTATTTTTCTTGATCTATTATTTATATTAGCACTGAAGAATCCACTTGTTAATAAACTCTCCATCAGAAAACAGTTTAGTGTGTAACCATTAACTTTTGGTCAATAGTTATTTTGCACAATATGAAATAATTTGCTTTGGCAGCTGCAATCCTGGATTTGTAAATTTTTAATGAACAATCTTTGTTAGTTCAACAGTTTAGCCATTAAGTTATCTGACTCCTTACTCAGTCTTTATCAGCAAACTTCTTGCATTTTTCTGCATGTTTGGTCGTGTAGCGCTGGTTTAAATTGTATTCCTTGAGCACAGTAACCAGCCACATTCTAAGCACACAGCTTTTCCTTTCTTTAAATATGTTGCAGCCTGTGTCTTGTTACAATTTCAGCATTCCATATCAATCTTTCTTTTTTTGCATGAGCTGAATTTTTTTTTTTTTATCTGTTAGTTACGCACACACGTCAGTGAGAAAATAAGTGATTTCAGTAGTGGAGGGAGCCATCTGGTCTGATCGTTGGTAGTGTTGGTGCTAGGTACTACAGGTGTGCCTGTGACAGACTACACACAGACAAGAGACATTGAGCTTGCAGAAAGAAGTGCTTATTAAATCTCAGTAAAAAGGCTTTATTTGGAGGAAACTAAACATGACAAGTATAAGTGCATTTTTATTAGAAATTTGTATTGGCAATAATTTGTAATCACAGCCTGCACAATGATCAGCAATTATAACAAATCAAAACTATTATATATAGAGTAACCAAAACCACAGCACCATGGTTTAAATTTGAATTTAGCTAACATGGATTGGCTACGCTAAAGAACTTCATACTCTGTGTGTGTGTGCATAGTGCAATGCAATAAACTTACTGTAACTCATATTCAGTGTTTCTGTGATACCTTGACCAGTATAAAGTGCTTATTAAAGACAAATGTATGCATGAATAAATGACTATTATTCTATTTTTCTATTATAGTTTCTTTACAAGTTACTCTGGCAATTACATACAAAGCCATTGAAGTGACATTTGTTGGTCAACAACTTCTGTGGAGGGTAACAATGGCCTTGTATTTCCTTCATTTGTACACAATCTGTCTGACAATGGATTGCTGAAGTCCAAACTCTTTAGAAGTGGTTTTGTAATCTGTTCCAGCCTGATGAGCATCAACAACTTTTTCTGAGCAGACTTAGATATATCCTTGTTCTTTAAATAAAACACTCGCAACTGATTGTCATCCCTTTTATTAAAAACACATGGTTCTAATTTCACCTTCAAATGAACTGCTAATCCTAGAGGTTCACATGCATTCCACTTACACAGTATGTAATATTGGATAATTGTCCTCAATAAATTGACTTATTTGTTTAACTGAGTTCTATTATCAAATTTTAGGACTTATCATTCTTCTTCATTTTTTTCTGCCTCTCCCTTCACCAGGAGTTGCCACAGCGAGTCAGACACCACTGAAAAACTCACATATTTATCATAATTTTAAGACTTATCATGTTTATGCAGAAATATAAAACATTATAAAGGGTTAACAAACTTTCAAGCACCAACCGGCTTCAACTTCCTGAGGGAAATCCAACCGAAACTATGACCTGGTTCATAGGTAGCTGTAGTGTGCCAAGAATACAAGACTCTTAATTCAACTTGCAACAGTAAAGTAACGTCTTGGAGGAGGTGTAAAGAGATCATACTGTAAACATTTGCTCAGAATGGTGAACACCAAACCAAAGTGCATATGACAAAATGGAATAACAATACAAAGGGGGAATTTCCTTATTGTGAGTGAAAAAATACCATTTATTAGTCCATTAGAATGACATTGCCTATCCATTCTAGTCCCCAAATGGCAGTAATTATGTACACTGCTTCTCTGACTCAGAAAGATAAGCAGTTTTACTTTACCTGATTACTGTAATCCATGCTTTAGATCCATGTGTCGAATGGGTTGAGAACGCAGATTAGGAAATAACTAAGTAGTAATACTGTAGCATTTCTGACATGGTGTGACTAGGAATCTTTATTAGAGCCAGTGAAATAAACCCAACAAATAAGTCAGCTATATTACAAAGTAACAAAGAAGGAATATATATCACTGTCTTAATAAAATCCAAGTTATTTCCAGATGCACACATATATTGCATGCTAAATAGCAAGCCCAAATTACCTTGATAATTGTGCTGTAGCTTGATCCTGCTCCCAGATGCATGTACTGTATATTAAGGTTTTTAAATCAGCCAGCTTATTATAAATGTGAAGCGGAAGTGAGTGGTCTGGTTTGTGGTATAAAGTCCTCTCATTAGCTTAGTGGTGAAAAGTTTCAGTATATTATCACAGGTCCATATATTGTTATCTACAAAGTCTCCTCGTCATCTTCAGGGCCACTACTGGGACGTGCAGGCAGTGACTCTTTCAACAGAATGTCATCAACCTGCTTTGCACTGTCCTCTGACTCCTCAGGGATGGATTGTGGAAGGCTGTCAGCATCTGAATTGCTAAGCACATAGCCTGGTAGGGCCATGTGAGCGCTGATGGGGGGCGGACCACTGCTACGGTATACATGACTGGAGAAGAGTGTAGTTGATTGTCTTCCACATACTGCCGTGGCCAGGTGTGATTGGCTGCCGGTGCTGTTGTTGAAGCCTGCTGGCACTGAGCCATATCGGTAAGTGCCACACATTACTGGACCTTTCCACTCAAAGGCCAGGCTCCATCGTGTCCAGGTCTTTTTAATTTCTGTCTGAACCTGAGGGTAGAGATGGATTTGTGGATGTTAGTGTATCAATAATAATAATAATAATAACAATATTAACACTATTATTATAGATTAGATATTGGCCTGATCAGATTTCTTAATAATCAGATACATGGCTGCAACACAACCTGGAACACAACCAAAAGAAATTGACAAGTTAACCAGATAGCAGATATTTTTGTAAGGCTATTTGAAATGTCTACTAGCAGTTTTTAAGGCATGGAGCTCGGGAGTAAACCAGGGGGAATCATGGGCAGAAGGCACTAGCCTAGTTTTAACTTGTGCCAAGGTGTTATTATCAGAGTGCATTGAGGTAATACACACAAAATGAGCAGATTTGGGATAAGCAGACAGTAAAGGGCAATCTACAATTTTACATTAGGGTAGGAGAGCCAAGACTTGGTATGTGATCTTAGAGCAGGTAGAGAGAAGGATGCACAGATTAATCAATGTTCGGAGACACCAGTTTAAAATATTAACAGTTCCATATATTTAGCAGATAATGTACAAAATGTGACCATTCTTGTGATTCGGAAAGTCCACGAGTTGTGTGAGATCAAAAAAACTCAGTACGGATGGAAACTTAGGTGTAGAGATAGAAACTGAGGTAGATGATACAAGTCAATGCGAATATTAAAATCACTAAGCCTGACAATCCATGATGAAACTGCAGCTGTCCCCACAATAAAAAGCATGTCCCTGCATGCTGTACCATGTATATTTGTGTATGTGAGAAATAAATTTTAATTTAATTTTATTTTTGATTTGAAAGCTAACTGACAGAAGTCAAGGCCTCCGCAATATACAGGTGCATCTCAATAAATTAGAATATCAATATTCAATACAAAATGTGAAACACAAATATTTATAACGCATTTCTTTGGAATACATGAGGAAATCAGAGCACCCGGACAAAACCTCCTTGAACCTGGGGAATACATGCAAATACACAGAAATTTCACAAGACATTGACACACGAGTGCTTCTTGCTGCACCACCATGCCGCACCGTGTCACAAATAAAAATCTTGAATATTGAAATGAGTTTAAAAGACTTACCTCTCCATTGCAGTAACAGTAGATTATGGACACAAAGAAGCCCTAGATGAGAAAAATGAGATCTAAGCCAAAATTCCAAAGACATCCATAGTTGGTTATTTGCAGCAATACACCACTAAATGTATTTCCTATACACAAAGGCACACACTATAATGTAACGAGAATGGTTCAATAAGCTGGCACTGATGAAATACTGTGGGAAAATCTAGTGGGGAAATTATCAAATAAATATCAAATATAATAAAATATATGACAGTGATAACAAGAAACAGTCGATTTCTTAAAATAGACTAATAAACGCAACAGTGATATAATTTTGCTTATCCTTCTTATTCATTTTATTTAGTTTGAACACAATTAGCCCCAAGTCCATAATAATTGGATCAGCATTATTATGGACCTGGGACTTAACTCGGCATTATCACAAGTTTGATAAGAACAGGCCAGTATCCACATTAGAATGGGTGACATAGATGGGAGAAAACATAATACTATATTGCTATAGCATTGTAAAACACACAGCCCAGATCTTCGCAAGCAAATCTGTCCGATCAGATTTTAAAGTTTCATCCATAAATCCATAAAATTTTGTTGCATCCATATTGTGCATCTGATGATTTCAATCTATTGAAACTTACCTAAATACCTGAATTTCAATAAAAAAATAATATTCAAAAATTCATCATCATAAATACAGATTCAATATACTAAATGAAATAGATCCATCTCTTATAGAACCAACTGTAAGTCGGTACAGAGGATAGTCGGTAGTAATGCACCTTTAGTTTGTCTGCCATCTGCTAAAAAAAACTAAAATAAATAATTACAGCAGTAGAATTGCAAGTGAGGTATATTATGGGTTTTATTTCTGCTTTTTTCATTCCATTTTTTTTTTGCTATGAACATGTGCTTGTGGAATATGCAGTTGTGGTTTGAATTATGCTCTTGTGAACCGATCATGAAGATACTGAATGCTCACAGTACATTCACATTCTGTATAAAACCCGCCTGTGCGTGCTTTCGGGATAAAGAGTCGCTTGTGGAGTATGCACAGTATGCAGATGCTCATTAGAAATGTACACATTTCTATAAACAAAAACAAGTTTACTGTTGTTTGTATGGAACTTTTCACACAGTAGCAAACTTTACTTTTGTCCATGGTCATTGTCTGTAATATTTTATTTGGTGTGTGTCTGGCAAGGTAATGTTTCAGTGATTTGAACCTTTTCAAAAGACTAATTTTATTTTGAAACTTTTCCTGCAATTGCTGTATTTATGTGGTGGAGAAGCTTGAGTGGTGTTCTTATAAGTCTGAGAGTGATACCATCTTGTGTTATGCTCTTAGCAAGGTCACCCTTGACAGCAAGGTCTAAGAGGAGGTTTCAGACAAAAATTTATCACAACCCCACTCATACAGACAAAAACTGTAGGCTGCAGCATGATTATTAAATTCATCATCTTCCAGCATTAGTTCTACCCTGGGCTCAGCCCGGCACTGGGCTCAGCAGTCTATTTATCCCCTTAAAGCACTAATGAGTACAAATCGTAAGAGTGCAATACTGGATCAAAGTCACAGAGGATAAAAAGGTTTCCAAAGTAAAATATACCAGTCACCACATGTAATTGTAATGTCAGAGTTGAGGGAAACACAGAAGAAAGTGAAATGCTTGGGAAATATGTTTATGGTGCAAGAAACCATATAAGACCCATGTTGTCTTCTGTGCTGAAAATGGATTGATCAGAGCAGGATGTGACTCGGATCACAATCTTGTGATAATGACAATAAAGATGGGGCTCAAAAGATAAGTGATAAAAGCAATTCGAATGAACTCTCTTTCCAAAAGCTGAACTGACCAGTTTAAGCAACAATTCCAAGTAAAGATTACCAACAGATTTAAAAATTGGAGAGACTTGAAGTAAAACACACACTTTATGAATTGTTGCAGCAAATGTAAGATGTAAAGCTGAAAGATGCTCAGTAGACAATATAGAAAACTGTAGCAAACACAAAAAGTGTGTTTCCAGTGAAACCTTTGAGTGTTTAAACAGGAAGCTTGAGGCATAAACAAAGTCTTCCATTAATTAAAGAAATCTTTGAATGAAGTACAGCAGATGCCCAGAAGAGATGAGCAAGCTGAGTTGGATTCATTGTGCACTGAGACGGAAGAAAATGCACAGAAACGCCTATATGCCAAATAATGAAGAAACTCACCAAACCATTTCAGCCTCATACTGTAGCCATCGAGCACAAAGATGGCAAGAAACACGTCGGACCAAAGAAGATTGTGTAAAGACTACTGTAGAAAACTTTACAGTAGTGAAGATGTAAACATATAAATTGATGTTCATGGTCAGAATGGCATAGCAGTTGAACTGCTTAGGTTTGGAGAAGAGATGACGCTGAACATGTTGCTGAAAATGATGCTGAAGTGTGGGAAACTAGAATCTGGCCAGCTGATTGGACAGTCTTCATCAGTCGTCATCCCACTGCCTAAGAAAGGCGACTTGCTTCAATGTAGAAACTACAGGACCAGAACACTTGTCTCACATGCTATCAAGATCCTGTTGTGAGTGATCTTGAAGTGGATGCAGACCAAGCTTGAAGGAGAGATTGCCAAAGAACAAGCTGGTTTTAGGCCAAATGGAGGTGGCCTACTGCTTCGTGGCTGAGTTGCTGTCTTTCACACACACATTTCATTTTTCTTCTAATACAGCTGGAAGTTCTAATACAGCTGGAATATTTAGGAATGAGGACATTTCACGACTGGATTTGTTGCACAGATGGCATCCTATCATAGTTCTACAATGTAATTCACTGACGTCTTGAGAGAGAACCTTTATTTCACAAATGTTTGTAAAAACAATCTGCATTCTGCTTGATTGTATACATCTGTGGCAATGGAAGCGATCGGAACACCTGATTCAGTTAATTTAGATGGGTGAGTAAATACCTTTGGCAATGTAGTGTATTTCTCTTACAAAGCCCAGAGTTATAGAACAGTCTTCTAATTAATGTACAGGACTAAGATACAGTCTCTGTGTTTAAGATTAGACTCAAGACATATTTGTTTAGTCAAGAATTATTTGTATATCTTCAGTTCCACTTAGGTTTGGATCTGGAAGGTTATGGGCACTAGAGTGCTGGTAAACTGAAATGTTTAGATGCTATAATGCCTCAGGGGGCTCTCGTGTCTGTGTTCCCTGTATGTTCTATAGTTATTGAGCTCTCTTTCAGTTATGCCTTTCTCAGCAGAATTTGTAATCCAACACATTCCACACTTCTTAAATTACTCCTTTACTATGATATCGAGTAATCATTTCATTCTCTGCTTTTTCTCTTTTTCTGCTGATGTACACACACACACGCTACCAATAAGAGAGTACTGAGCCTGTTACCACCCAAATGAGGATGGGATTACCTTCTGACTTTGGTTTCTGTTAAAGTTTCTTCCTCATCTCAGGGAGTTTTTCCTTAACATAGTTGAGGTCTTGTTTAATTACCCTTATTTACACTTCATGTTTTATATCCTGTATATAATTTCTGTAAATCCGCTCTGTAACATTATTACATTGTAGAAAATGTATACTATAAATATATAAAGCTGAATTGAGTTATATAATGATAGAAGGCAGACATTTTCAGACTTTTGGGAACAAGTATCTCCAGACATTGCTGAAAATCTAATGGGCAAAAATGTTGACCAATTATATACTGTAGCATACAAGATGGCCAGAACAGTGTCACTTAACCACATAAAATCCAATAATTTGTTACTACCGTCATGTGATAAGGCTCCTATATGACCACATTAAAGAACGGATAATGACTTGTGGAAGATGAAGGTGGCACCAACACTAAGTAAATCAGATTCTCACTTGACTACTTGCCAAGAATCTGCATAGGACTGAATTTTCAATGAAGCCTTTTTCAAAATGTTCAAGTTCAAGAAGCCCTCCTGGATATAATTACATATCTCAGCCTCATTTAACAGGTAGAGTTGGAGGTGTAGCTGTCATCTATAATAATAATAATATTTATTATTATCTTTATAATATTAATAATAATAATAAAGCCATACCTCAGCAAAAACTAAACTCATTTAAGTTTTTGTTCACAAAAATATCTTGTGAAACCAGTAAAAATAAGGCTATGGACTATCCCTCTGAGAACTGCATTGGCATTCATTCTTTCCTCTGTGGGGGTAAACCAAATTGTATTAGGACCAATTCATAAGGACGATCACACACTTGATTTAATATTAACATTAGGGTTAAATATAGACAATAAAGTATCCTTCCACAGTCTGATCTTATTTCAGACCAATATCTTATCTCATTTAAAATTACTATTATCAAAATAGTAGCGTTTCACACCAGTACAGGCTCAAATGCAGACACATTTACTAATTTTGTTAGTAAACTCCCAAACTCCCACCCTCCAACCACACTGAGCTTAATCAGGTAGCTGAGCACCTAGATTCAATACTTAGTTGTACTTTGGATAGCGTAGCCCCAATTAAAAGAAGATTAATTAAATAGAAAAAACTAGCAGCATGGTATATTGATTTCACACGGACCCTAAAACAGAACACCAGGAAACTAAAGCGTAAATGGTGTCAGACAAACCTTTTTGTGCATCAAACAGCATGGAAGGAAAGTCTTGTAAACTTGGAAAAGCTTAGTGTTGCTAGAGCAAAATTTCTGCTCAAAAAATAAAGGGAACACTCGAATAACACATCCTAGATCTGAATGAATGAAATATTCTTATTGAATACTTTGTTCTGTACTACACTGAATGTTCTGACGACAAAATCACTCAAAAATTATCAAGGAAAATCAAATGTATTAATCAAGGCCTGGATTTGAAGTCACACACAAAATTAAAGTGAAAAAACACACTACAGACTGATCCAACTTTGATGTAATGTCCTTAGAACAAGTCAAAATGAGGCTCAGTATTGTGTGTGCCTGTATGACCTACCTACTATGCTCGGGCATGCTCCTAAAGGATCTCCTCCTAGACCTGGACTAAAGCATCCGCCAACTCCTGAACAGTCTGTGGTGCAACGTGAGGTTGGTGGATAGAGCGAGACATGATTTCCCAGATGTGCTCAATCGGATTCAGGTCTGGGGAACAGGCGGGCCAGTCCGTAGCTTCAATGCCTTCATCTTGCAGGAACTGCTGACACACTCCAGCCACGTGAGATCTAGCATTGTCCTGTATTAGGAGGAACCCAGGGCCAAACACACCAGCATATGGTCTCACAAGGGGTCTGAGGATATAATTTCAGTACCTAATGGCAGTCAGGCTACCTCTGGCGAGCACATGGAGGGCTGTGCGGCCCTCCAAAGAAATGCCACCCCACACCATTACTGACCCACTGCCAAACCGGTCATTCTGAAGGATGTTGCAGGCAGCAGATCGCTCTCCACGGCGTCTCCAGACTCTGTCACGTCGGTCACATGTGCTCAGTGTGAACCTGTGAACCCTTTCATCTGTGAAGAGCACTCTATGGAATAGTCTTCCAGTTAGCGTTCAGGACTCAATCTCAGTATTCACATCTAGTATAAAAACCTATTTATTTAGGTCAAGCATATCCTTCATAGTCCCCTATAGTTCATGGCTCAGAGCCGGACGGTTCATGGTCATAGAGTGTTTTGGTAAACCAGGATGTTTGGATGCTGTTGCCCGGCCACTCTCGTGAGATCACTCAGGTTTGTTAATGGTTCAGAGGCTGGCTGCTTTATTTCCCAGGGCTCTCTCGTGTCTGTGTCACCTTCTGGTTCTACCCGGTAGTTATGCTGCCATAGCGCTAGTCTGGCGGAGTTTCTGCTTGCTCTCTGCACAACTTGTGTTTGAATTGTCCATTAGATAGTTGATCATGTTTAACTCTCTTTATT
>JAOUQV010000010.1:4038230-4048703 GCA_028565295.1 Aspidoras spilotus | reverse complement strand
TTGCACAGTGGTCAGAGGGATTTTAAGCCATTATTCTTGCAAGATAGTGGCCAGGTCACTACGTGATGCTGGTGGAGGAAAACGTTTCCTGACTTGCTCCTTTTCTAAATTGGCAGTTATGTAATAGGTTGCACTCTTTACTAACTTGAAAACATAATTGTTGAGAGAAAGATATGTTTAGAAATCTAATATGATTCTAGTTTTACTCATTAATGGATAATGTGAAAAAAACAAACATACATTCGTAGTTAATATAAAAAAGACTTGTGTACAGCCGTGTATGTTTAGTTTTTATGAATATATTATGAGCAATCCAAGGTCCTGGGTTCAATTCGTATGCAATCTGTATAAAGAGTCTGTGCATGTTCACCCTACAGATTTTTCCTCTGGCGTCTTTGGTTTCATTCCATCTTCCACAGTAGGCAGATTAGTTAGTATAAATATGTTCATATGAGGCACCATTTAGACCATATATCAATAATTTACGTACATACACCACTTTTCTGTAATGAACTGGTGTTCCTAGAAAGGTGGTTTGCCACTAGGTAAGGCAGGCAACTGCTTAGAACCCCAGGCAAGTCAGGAGCCCCAAGAGCCAAGAAACTTTAAAAATAAGCAAAGTTTACAATATAATTGTTAATTGTGACCCATTCCTCTGCCCAAAATTTCCCACAATCCCGAAATAAATGACAGTAAATGAATAATAGTTAAGTTATGTAACTATTTAGGTTTTTTTATTTATTATTGTTATAATCTGGGGTGGCATGGTCTTGCAGTGGTCCAATCCCTGGGTGGGGCGACCTGGGAAATTTCTGCGTGTAGTTTGCATGTTCTCCCAATGTTTGCGTGAGGAAGGGAAAACTTAAAGACAGAAAAGTTGCGATTATTTATAATCACAAAATACTAAAGAATGTTGTTTGAATAGGGGCCCCTGTGAATTTTAGCCTAGAGTCCCAACAGAATCCAGAATGACTACTGGATTTTCCTGCTTGTGTTCACAGGATGACCGGATTGACCACAACCCCAAGCAAGAAAAAGAACTAACTGAATATGAATGAAGTAACTGAAAACTCGGGAACTAGGTGTGTTATAGACTTTTCAACCAGAAACCATTTGCAATAAGCTAAACCATTGTATTATGCTGTGGATAGTTCTCTGTTTTTAAGATACAAGTGCGGCTACAAACTTATTTGGAACACATATTAGAAAGAGAGCCATTTTAGGAAGGAACAGAACGTTTTATTGCAGTTCAAGCCTGCGCTTTTCCAGCCAGGAACCACGCCCACACCGAAACGCTTTTCTACATCCAATAAGGAATAGCACGCTAGGAAAAACAATGCCTCTGATTGGCCAGAAAGAGACAACGGTTTCAAGGCGCCCCGAAAAGCAGCACTGCGTGCTGTTGCCTGAATGAGAGAGGAAGGGGGAGACTGGAAACCGTCTCCACTCCTGCGCGAGGCAAATGTGGAGTCAGTGGATCGACTAGAAGGAGGTGACGGACGCGAACAACCAGTTTCTGAAAGAAAGTTGTAAACTTTTTGGAAAGCGAGGTCAAAGAGAACAGGGAAGAAATTGTTCGACGAAAACGATGAAGTCGCGAAATAAGTGCACGGATACCTGAGATTTGTCGGAGGAAAAAAAGGAGCTGGATTTTAAGTTTGTGAATAGCGTTCAGAAAGGGGGTCGGATAGTCTCCATCCGGGGATTTTCCTAGTTTTCAAGTCTGATTTTTCGAATATTTTTAAAGTAAGTGAATTATTATTTATTAATTGTAGTTTAATTGAGAATTTATTATATTTATTGTCTAGAAAAAGTTATGCATGCATTGTGTAATGCATGTAGTTAAATAAGATACGAACTGTGTACGAACTGTACCGTGTAGAAGAATGGCTGAATCCCAAATGGATTCCTGTAGGATATGTAGTGCACAACGTAGGGTTTAGGAGCCATTATGAACTGAGCGATCAGTGGATTAGGCACACCCGGGCTATTAACCGGTTGATCCAATTTTTTAATTCATTACAGTTCAGAGACTCCATAAAGTGTAAGTTGAGCCATGACTACTGCAGCAGCTCAGCCAATTCCTCTCACTAGTTTGACCCTCTTGTCTCAACCGCACATGGCTGGCCACTGTGTGACCTTCATATGTATGTTTGTTGATATTTCTTACACCTTTTGCTTCACCCGGGGTATGCGATCAGCCCACAAGTGCAGCTGTTGCTGAAACATTGGCACCAAACTGCTCTAGTGATGTCAATTGCTGAGTCTCGTCTCAGTTGTAAAATGCTGTTTTCTGCTGTTTAGTGGACAGGTCTAGACCTTGCCAGAAAACCATAGATTGGGCAGTGATCATATGCCACCTGCACCGGTGTACCTAATACACTGATATGTGTATTGTATGATTATGCTTATTTCTAGTATATATGTGTACAATTATGAAATATAGCCACAGATTGTCTGTTTTTTCTCAAAATAACTTTAAGTTTGTGGTTCAATTTTCCAGGATGGTGGCTGCAGTGTGCATTCTCGCCGCATTTTTCGTGCTCCTCAGATCGAGTTCTGGTCAATACCAGGGTGATAAAGGGATATCGGTGCCAGAACATGGTTTTTGCCAGCCCATCTCAATCCCTCTGTGCACAGACATCCAGTACAATCAGACCATCATGCCAAACCTTTTGGGTCACACAAACCAAGAAGATGCCGGTTTGGAGGTCCATCAGTTCTACCCGCTGGTAAAAGTGCAATGCTCTCCTGATTTGAAGTTCTTCCTGTGCTCCATGTATGCACCCGTGTGCACAGTTCTGGAGCAGGCCATTCCTCCATGCCGCTCTCTCTGCGAGCGTGCACGCCAAGGCTGCGAGGCGCTCATGAACAAGTTCGGCTTTCAGTGGCCCGAGCGGCTGCGGTGCGAAAATTTTCCAGTTCATGGGGCAGGCGAGATATGTGTTGGACAAAACACATCGGACGCCAGCAAGCCGACGTCGGAACCCGTGTTGACCGTGGAGGAAAATTTTACACCTCGCATGTACGATAGGTTGGGTCACCCCTTCTCCTGCCCTCTACAGTTAAATGTGCCTTCCTACCTCAATTATAAGTTTTTAGGAGCAAAAGATTGTGGAGCGCCCTGTGAACACTCACAGCCACACGGACTCATGTATTTTAAAGAAGAAGAGGTGAAGTTTGGGCGACTTTGGGTTGGAATATGGTCTATACTGTGCTGTCTGAGTACTCTCTTTACTGTCCTCACTTACCTTGTGGACATGCGGCGCTTCCGTTATCCAGAGCGTCCTATAATCTTTTTGTCAGGCTGCTACTTCATGGTAGCCATTGCCTACGTCACTGGGTTCCTTCTAGAGGATCAGGTGGTGTGTGTTGGCAAGTTTGGGGACAATGGCTACAGAATGGTGGCACAGGGAACCAAAAAAGAAGGATGCACAATTCTATTTATGATCCTTTATTTCTTTGGAATGGCCAGCTCTATCTGGTGGGTGATCCTGTCTCTTACCTGGTTCCTCTCCGCTGGCATGAAGTGGGGACATGAAGCCATTGAGGCCAACTCACAGTACTTCCATTTGGCAGCGTGGGCTGTGCCTGCCGTTAAAACCATCACTGTGCTGGCACTGGGCCAGGTTGACGGCGATCTCCTCACAGGCGTCTGTTTTGTCGGCATCCATGACGTAATGGCGCTTCGTGGCTTCGTCCTCGCTCCTCTTTTTGTCTACCTCTTTATCGGGACATCTTTCTTGTTGGCCGGGTTTGTGTCTCTTTTCCGTATCCGGACCATCATGAAACACGACGGTACCAAAACGGAGAAATTAGAGAAGCTTATGGTGCGTATCGGGGTCTTCAGTGTGCTCTACACCGTCCCCGCGACCATCGTCATCGCGTGCTACTTCTACGAGCAGGCTTTCCGCGAGCAGTGGGAGAAGACATGGCACATGCAGACGTGTAAACGCTTCGCTGTACCGTGTCCAGCTGCCGACTTTGCGCCAATGTCTCCGGATTTCACTGTGTTCATGATCAAGTACCTCATGACCATGATCGTAGGGATAACGTCGGGATTCTGGATCTGGTCTGGAAAGACGCTGCAGTCGTGGCGCAGGTTTTACAAGCGGCTCGGAAACGGGCAGGGCGAGACAACAGTGTGATTTTTAGATAAGTATTCAGGACTGACAATCAGACAGCCTACATTGTCTCAGAACTGCAGCACGGATTAAAAAAAAACACAAGACTTCTGCTGTATGATGCAAGATGGAGGAATTTGCTCGGATAATCCACCCACACCAAAAAAAAGATCACCTTGTGACACTTTAATACTTGAACATTTTGGCCCTGACTGTCTACACTTTTTTTAAACACTTTTTGCATGATTTTAAAGGAATTTTTAAGTGTTTGTAAATGCTTTTTTAAAGGCAAAAAAAAAGTTTGACATTGTAATGGTGAGAGAATCGTCTCGGCACTGGCCAATATTGTGCATTTTAATCGTGTGCCTTGTACCAACCCTATATGTTTATTTCATCATTTTCTTGGCACAGGTAGAGTGCAGGTTTTTTTTTTTTTCTACATGTTTAATGTCCTTTAGAACTAGATCTATTTTGGTACATGCCACTGTAGAACTTTATGGGTTTTCTGCTTTAGCGAAGCCCGCAGACGATGTGGCTGTGATTGATTAAATGTAGGAAGGAGAAAACTCGTTCTTTTATAGATGTCATATTTCAGTTCGAAGACATTACATGTATTTATTTAAAATTAACCTCATTTTAAGATGATATTCTCCATTCAGCAGTTTCACTTATTAATAAAGTGAGTAGATTTTTAGAAATTCTTTATCTGTTGATATTATTATTATTTTTTATTCCACTTTAAAGTTTTTTTTTTTTATCCCCCTGTGTAACACGTGTGCCTGTTTTAACTTTATAAAACTTTCTAAATATGTAGAATAACATTTTTTTCTCAGTTATTGGACCCAGACATGTTCATAAAACTCTTTCATTATACTCCAGTCCACATTTAATAACTATGTCCTGCTTAAATATTCTTCAGCGGTTTCCTGAGACCCCCCGCTATGAAAATTACACCGAACGGTCACTGTGTAACCAGTTGGGTCCACCTTTTTTTTTTTAAATTAATTATAGCATGCAGTTGATGCATGCCCACTGCAGCAGCTCCACCAGTTCATCTTACTATTTATGCTTGAATGGACCACACATGACCAACCGTTGTTTGAGCTTCAGCTGGATATTTGTTTATGGTTTCTCTACTCGGTTTACCAAGGCGATAGCCGAGAACAATGGAATGGATGTAACTGTCAGCAATTAAAGTTGTCCCATTTACACATAGCTGCTAAATGTTTCCTTGTGTGTGCAGCCAACAGATCAATCCTATACAAGACTTGTACCTCATCAGTGATTATATTCTAGGGATTGTTCAGGTAATGCTTCTATATCCAGTCAGATAAGGAACCATGTACAGTTTTTAATCCATGTGCGCCATGTTTCATGATAGCTGGTCAGTTAGTGTACACACATTCAGGGGAAATATTTCTGTGCGTTTCTATTGAATAAAGTGGCGTGACTGGGTTTACCGGAGGGGGCACGGCCTACAAGACTTTTGTAGCTATTTTCGAGTAATTTCAGAAGAGAGAACACTGCGATACAGGAGTTGTCAAGTTGCTTTTGCGGAAGAAGGAAGAACAGAGATCTGGCGAGGCACGAGATCTCTCATCGTTCCTCACCGGCTGAAATGCAGTAGCTCAGCATTCCTGAGTTTAAGGTAAAAGCTTAATCTTTTGTTTGGGTTTTGTGTTGGGGGTTGTTGGGGTTACTGTTACTCCACTGGAGGCTTAACTCTGAATAGCGGATGGAAACTTTGAGTGATGATGTTATGACGTACATCAGTACGTGCCTTGGAAATATTTTCATTATTATTATTTAATTCAATAAGAATACAGCAGATGTGTAGTTCTCCATTTTGAACGACGTAATCCAAGAAATTCATACTCTGTGTGTATGTTTGTGTGGACAAGTCTTTGTATAGTTATGAGGACATCCCTGGGCATCATATTTTTAGCAAAACAAAAATAAGATAGATCCGTAAAAGAGGCAAAGAGTTTGATCTTTGTATTGAGATTAAGTTGTGGTTTAGCATTAATTAGCATTAATGGAATGACAACTTAGTAAGACAGAATACATGTGAATACGAGGGAGGCAGGTAGCACAGTCGGTCTACAGGGAGCAGTGTTCACGAAAGTGTTCAAGTACTTGCCATCAAATCTCCAAGGAAATGGAAGAAGAGAGTACAGGAAGGACAGAATAGATAGAGAAAAGTAAAAGTAAAGTTCTATATGAAAGTAGTAAGACCATCCTTGGTTTGGAGACGGTGGCACTGACTAAGAGACAGGAAGCATGGCTGGAGGTGGCAGAGCTTAAGATGTTGAGGTTCTCTTTTGGAGTGACCAGGATGGACAGGATTAGGAATGAGAACATCAGAGGGACAGCACAGGTTGGAAAATCAGGATGCAAGTATAGACCGGGCAGACTGAGATGGTCTGGGCATGTGCAGAGGAGGGACAGTCGATATTGGTAGGAGGATGTTGGAGACAGAGCTGTCAGGCAGAGGAAGACCAAAGAGGAGACACATGGATGTAGTCATTGTAGCTGTGCAGGTAGCTGGAGTAAGAGCAGACGATGTAGAGGACAGACTGAGGTGGCAAAGACCCCTGTTAAAGACAGAAGCAACATTATTTTGTATATTTTAATTAGAATTTTACATAGATGCATGTTTTTTTTTATTCCACATAACATCTTCCACATCTTATACGAGAAAAGTATAGTCTACACTCTGGCTGTAGATTTTATTTACATTTAAAGCAACTAGCAGATCCTCTTTCCAAAGCAACTTACAAATGTGCTGAGTCATTTATTTGAAACGTCAGAGCTAATGCTTGTATACCTGAACTCAAGGTAGCTAGAGCTAGTACCAGTGCTAGAATATCATTAAAAGGTTTATTTATTTTCATAATTCCATTCAAAAAGTGAAACTTGTATATTATACACATTCGCTACACACACACTGATATATTTTAAGTGTTTATTTCTTTTAATTTGATGATTCATGACTGATATCTTTTTCTGAACATGAAACGTATTAGCATGTACAGCACTCAATACTGCTCCTTTTGACCAATTTACTACAGCATGTGGCGTGGTAAAAAGTTGATCAGTCTGTGGCACTGCTCATGGTTGCCAAGGTTGCTCCGATAGCATTGGTTGCATCTTCACAGTACCCCATAGATTTTGTATGGTGTTAAGTTCAGGTGAGTTTGCTGGACAATTATGAGCAGGGATTCCATGGTCCTTAAACCAGGTACTTGTAGCTTTGGCACTGTGTACTGTGCCATGTCCTTTTGGAAAATTAAATCAGCACTTTTCAAAAGTTGGTCAGCAGCAGGAAGCATAATGTATGCTAAAACTTCCTGGTAGATGGCTGCGTTGACCTTGAACCTCAGAGAACACAGTGGACCAACACCAGCAGATGACATGACTCCCTAAACCACCACTGACTGGAAACTTTAAACTCAAGTGAGATGGATTCTGTGCTTCTCTTCCTCTAAACTCTGGGACCTTTATTTTTTCAAAGGAAATGCAAAATTTACTTTCTTCAAAGAACTTAACTTTGGACCATTCAGTAGCAGTCCAGTCCCTTTTATCTTTAGACGCTTCTGACGCTCTCTTTGGTTCGAAAGTCTTGCATATGTCTGTTCTTGGTGGTTCTTGAGCCAAAGCTACAAGTACCTATTTTAGGGGTCATGGTATCCCTGTTTTTAATTGTCCATCAAACTCACCTGACCTTAACACTTTAGAAAATCTATAGAGTACAGTGAAGATGCAATACGCCAGAACCACCAGTGCAGTATAGCTGAAGGCCACTATCAGAGCAACATTGGCTCTCGTAACACCTGAGCAGTGCCACAGACTGATCAGCTTCATGCCATGCTGCATTGCTGCAGTAAATCGGGCAAAAAGAGCCACAACTAAGTATTGAGTGCTGTATATGATATGTTTCATGTTCATACTTTTCAGTTGGCAAACATTTCCAAATTTATTTTCTATTGATCTAAAGTAATATTCTAATTTTCTGAGATGCTGAATTTGAGTTTTTATTAGTTGTCAGTTATAATGATCAAATTAAAAGAAATAAACACTTGAAATATATCAGTGTGTGTGTGTGTGTAATGAATGTGTATAATATACAAGTTTCACTTTCTGAATGGAATTACTGAAATATTCATGATATTCTAAATTAATGACCTGTATACTGCCTTAAATGATCCATCTGATCAATACTCCTGCTGCGCTGGCACCTTGGCTCATCTGCTAGCACTGTCGCCTCATAGCAAGAAGGACCAGGGTTTAGTCCCCAGGTGGGAGTTTGCATGTTTTCCTGTTCGCACACGTTTTCTCCCAGGGCTCCAGTTTCCACCCACATTCCATAGGCGTATTAATTGGTCTCTAAACTGCTTCTTAGTGAGTTTGTGTATGTGTGCTGTACGATTGATTGACACTTTATCTACAGTTGGGCCCCGAGTTGCTGGGTGGGCACTGGCTAATGAATGAATATTCCTGCAACCCAAAATTTCTTCCTAACTACACACAACCTGTAGAACAAGACATGGTATATACCGTAATAATCTGTAATTATATAAGTTGCAAAGCTATTACTAAAGCAAATGCTTTACTTGGAAGGGGTGCATCTTCAGTCTGCGTTTGAAGACGGCAAGAGATTCTGCAGTTCGGAGAGTCAAGGGAAGGTCGTTCAACATCCTTGATGGCTGAACAGAGGAAATTCTGGAGGATGCTGGGTCAAGTTGAGCATCAAAATGGACATGACCCAGTGTGTATTCAGAGCTTTTCATGCTTCTCATTGGGTATGACCATTGGCAGCAGGTCGGGTGGGGCTGGACTATTTTGTTTTTATCTACAGTATATAACCTAGTGTGTGTGTGTGTGTGTGTGTGTGTGTGTGTGTAAAAGCTTGTGTATAGATAGAACCTTGTTCATGTTTTGAGTGCCATTTATGCAAAAAAATTACATTAAAACAATAAACCCCCACCCATATACCAAAGAGACATGTACCATAACTCCAGTGCAGTATATACACATACGATACTGCAAAATATTAGGCACCATTGTAATTATCTGGTAACATTCTAGAATCTCCTGGAGACTTTGACTTTTAAACGTCCTTCTCTTTGCAACAAAACAGCAGTAGCCTATTTTTAAATACATTGTAAAATGAATGTTTGGTTCAATATGTCCATTATTTACCGAATCAGTAAGCCAGAACTGGCAGAATGGCTCCCGTAGTCCAAAGACGTGTATGTTGGGTGAATTGGAGATGCCAAATTGTCCCCAAATTGTGTACTGTGTGAATAACCATGTGTATGGATGTAAACGTGTCTCGCCATGGGATTGTCTACGAAGGCTGAAAGTGGCGTTAAACAATAAGCAATAATGATGCATCCCAGAACCAAGAAGCCAAGTGCGAAAACTAGATTTAGACGCAATCCCAACCCTAAACTGTACTGTGAATCTATTAACGCCTGGTCTTGTTTGTGTGTGATGCACATTAATCTTGTAGACACGGCCCCACAGCGTATTGCACACAATGCCCTGAAAAGGTGCACTTTTGTGCTACAGGTTCCACTTTCTCAGCTGTCCTGAGAATAAACAGATGGGTCATGTCTCAGGTAACCAGATCTTGTTTTTTTTTGTCCAAGGTTGTTCCCTCTGCTTCTGTCCCACGAGATACAGTTGCCTAAAACGGATCGATATCCAGCTCGGACAACGCCTTTGCTTTTGTGCAACATTGTTTTGAGATGTTTACCCAGTGTTGTAGTGTCGTCCCAGCAGAAGGCCCAAGTGGTACGGGCAGATATCTGATGTCTGCTTTCATGTTCAGACAGAGTCAGACCCAGAGCATACTAGCCCAGTTCCAGAGGTGCATTCTTTCCTGAAATATGATATTTCCTCTAAGATGGCGGCATATGGGGTTAATAATGCTCAGATGTAGAGGGTGAAATCACTTGGGGGGGGGGGGGGGGGCATGCTGTTATATATCAGGGAAATAGACAGCGATGGAGAGGTTTGATACAAAGCAGAGTGAGGGCGAGATCCTGAAAGTGATATTGTCCAATAACAGTGTTTTATTCTTTTTAGAATGCAACAAGTAATTTTATTGTTTAACATTGTTTTAGCATCAGTGGCCAGTTCATTACAGCTATAGACAATTTTATATATACAGGGGTTAGACAATGAAACTGAAACACATTGCACATTGCACCAGTAAGAGCAGAGTGTGAAGGTTCAATTAGCAGGGTACGAGCACAGTTTTGCTTAAATATTGCAATGCACACAACATTATGGGTGACATACCAGAGTTCAAAAGAGGACAAAGTGTTGGTGCACGTCTTGC
>JAOUQV010000010.1:3959345-3970506 GCA_028565295.1 Aspidoras spilotus | reverse complement strand
AGCAGCCAGCACAGTGCCCGGGGAGCAACTGGGGGTTAGGTGCCTTGCCCAAGGGCACTTCAGCCATGACTTGTTGGAACTTGGAATCGAACCAGGTCGACCCTCCGGTCGCAAGGCTGGTTCCTTAACCACAAGCCTACGACTGCCCCAAAGGACAATTATAAGGACAATCATAAATAAAAATAATCGAAAAATATATAAATGCAGAAATAAAAAATTATGGAAATCAATCAGTAAATCGATCAATCAATAATTAAATTAAGATGCAAAGGAAAGAGTGGGTTGGAAATGATTGACTCCCGACCCCGACAAGGGAAAGGTCGTATGTTGATGACGATAATTATTTTGGCATGATTTGTCCTCCATACTGAAGATGGCGGTAATGTATATACAATGTATACTGTAAGGAAGAATCTACAGAAGAAGAAGAAGTAGTATTCCGCGGTGGGGGGAAGAGAAGCGTGATGTCTCGGATCGTGTCGCGTTGGAGGTTTTTTTGCATGTAAACAAAACAGAACGGGAAACGGTTGACAGATAAACGTTATCTGACAGGTCGTTATTTGTATGGTGTTTGTACGTAGATGCGCGTAACGTACATTGTACTGGATATAATACAACAATAAGTTAACTTATCACAGGGTAATTAATTGTCCTATGATATACATTTATATAGATGATACGATATATACACATGACAATCTATAAAAAATATAGTTATATAAAATGATTTGATAAATATGATTATGCACATATCCATCGTATTCGACTTGAACTTCTAACCCGACTTTATAACTTCAGGCCCCCGCACTTTCAGAGCCATATTTGGATGAGGAAGTGAACTAAAGACCGACAACCCAGGTGAGACTCGTGATTATTGTATTTGCTGTTTAATATTTGTAATCATCGTGTAGTTGTAAATCATTTGATACCGTGGCCAGCTTGTGTTTTCGGCTTGCTCCGGACGTTGTTATGTATGTACTGTATGTGAGTAGCATCTTGCTAATCAGCTGTAGCCGCTAGCGAACCCTGACCAAAATTCTGATTTTAAATTTTATTTAAAAAAACAACTTTATTTTAATTAGCACATTTTATATAGCGGCTACACATAAACATAGCGTGTTTGAGAAACCCCACAGATGGGTAAAGCTGCATTCGGAAGCGTTTGCTAGCGCTTTAGCAATATGAGCTAATATGACGGACCATAGGTATTTTTTTTGTCTTCCGGCTTTTCCTTGCCAACCAAGGGTCGCCACAGCGAGTCACTCGCACTGCAGATCTGGTACATGTTTTGCGCCGGTTGCCCTTCCTGACATAACCTATACCATTTCAGTCTTAGGATCTAAAAGTTTAACATCTTTAATTCACTTAGCATTAGCATGGACTGTAGAAGGAAACCAAACTACCCGGAGAAAAACCACACAAGGACTGAGAGACCATTCAAACTCCACACAGAAATTTCCCAGGTCACCCCTGTTCATGTCATATGTTGTCATGCCTTTGTGATGGTTGGCTGCTCTGTCGGAAAGGGACTAAGCTGACTGAGTATCCCAATGTCTTTTTTCCAGCAGCATGGGTTCTACCAACTAAACTAACCAGTTTTTAGCACAAATAAGCGAATTCCAGTCTATCTATCTATCCAATATCTTCCACTTAATCCACACGGGGTTGCGGGCCATCCGGTGCCAACCCGGCAACTCTAGGTGCAAAGGCAGGAACGACCCTAGACAGGGTGCCTTTCCATTATAAGGCAACACACAGTCTATCTATCTATCCAATATATTCCACTTAATCCACACGGGGTTGCGGGCCGGCCGTTGCCAACCCGGCAACTCTAGGTTCAAAGGCAGGAACGACCATAGACAGGGTGCCTTTCCATTATAAGGCAACACACAGTCACATACATTCACATGCTAAAAGCCATATAAGAGATGCCAATTAACATAACGGCATGTCTTTGGAATGCGGGAGAAAACTGGAGCACCCAGAGAGTAAATGTGTGAACGCAGGAAGAACAAGCAAACTCCACGCATATATTTTCCAGGCTGTCCCACCCAGGTATCAAACCCGGGTCTTTGAGGCTACCTACGCCGCCTCTGTGCCGTTAAAATAATATGTTGCATAAAATATGGCAACATAAGACAGGCAACATAAAACATGCCAGAGTTTTTGCTGATTGATTAACAGAATTACTGAGTTCCTGAAGATGTAATGGTTGCAGTTATTTTATTTTATTCAGTTTCAGTTAAAGCCTGATATAGATCCAGGTGATGATATAGATCCAGGTGATGATATAGATCCAGGTGATGATATAGATCCAGGTGATGATAAATAGAAAGTCATTCAGTTGTTATTTCTGTTGCTTTGCTTGTTTGAAATTACTTAATTTACATTTTGGGGGCACAGTGTTTCAGTGGGTAGCGCTGTTGCCTCACAGAAAGAAGAACGTGTGTGGGATTTTTGTGTGGCGTTTGCGTGTTTTTGTGTGTTTTCTCTGGGTGCTCTGGATTTCCTTCTGCATTCCAAAGATATTCATGCTAGGTTAATTGTTGTCTCTAAAGTGGTCCTTGGTGTGTGAATGTGTGTGCCCTATGATGGAGTGGCGCTCGGTCTAGGGTTGTTTCTGTTCTTGCACCCAGATTAGCTGGGTGGGCCCGTGTGGATTAAGCGAAAGATAATGAATTTACATTTGTTGTGGAAGTTCTTAAATAGATGTGCTGTATATACATCATTGCAACTGTGTTTTCGTACCATGTCTGGCTATGACTGTGACAAATAAAATTTGGTTTTATTGAATTATATTGTGAATTGTATTTTATTCATTTTCTCTATGTGTAGGAGAAAGGAACCCATTTGATGGGCAAATCCTCTTTCCTGAACTCCTGGGGCAGAATCTGAGCAGTGACAATGGGTCTGTATACATTTCCTCATACCGACACCATTGGTTTTCTCTTATTGCTATAATTATAAGTGATTCCATTTTAAACAGTTGTGTTTTTGCCAACAGACGAACAGGAGGTTTTGAACTCAATCATGCAGGACTTGGCTGAACTGCAGCGCTCCAACCGCTCAGCCTTGCCTGATATAGGAAAACCCAAAGCGCCGTCTCCGAAGAACCAGGTCTGTTATGTTTCTGAACGTTTTAATTGATCATATTGCTACCTGTGGCGAATTGCTACATTTAAAGCACAATAAAAAGAAAGTATTTACATATTCTGTTGTTTTAGTTGAAGTGTAAACTGAAGAATGTGATTGAATAGGATATGTGAACATTATTCTTACTCCGATTGTTTCATTCATTCTCCAATTTATTGATGCTTCCATTCTTTCAGAATGACGTTCGTGTGAAATTTGAGTACCGAGGAGAAAAGAGGTATTGATATAATCTTATACATTCACATTTCAAGTCTCAAGTAGTTTTATTGTCATTTCAGCTACATACAGTGTTACAGTACAATGTTCCTCCAGACCAAGGTGCTACACACAACATTTAAGTGCACTAGTGCAAACAGTACAAACAATAAATACAGGACAATACAAACAATAAATACAAACAGTACGTTTATGTTTGTATGTCCAATGAAAAGTCCTAAAATGCCCCTGTGGGGCAATAAATGTGCTAAAATTTTAATGATTTTTGTAAAATAGGAAATTTTGTTTGATTTTGTCAAATCAAACGTCATCATTTGAAGTAGAGTAGAAGCCTTGGTAGGGTTAAAAAGAGTATTCCTAAAGAAATATGCAAATGAATGATGGTTTTTGAATAGGCTTAGAATTTTTCCTCCAATCTGAACCGAGTGCTAGTGTTGGTCTAACGCAGAGCCGGTGTATAGACAAACTGTGGCGTCTGAATCACTTTATAAAATGCTGATTTACAGAATAAATAGTGTATAGATTTGTTCAGCATGTTAAAAGATTGTATATACATTTTATTGGGTTATAATTTGCTTTCCAGGATCCTGCAGTTTTCTCGTCCTGTCCAGCTTGATGATCTGAGTGCCAAAGCTAAAGTGGCTTTTGGTCAAACGATGGACCTGCACTACACCAATAACGAGGTATCGGACATCAGTTTACATGTTTCCATCGAACTTTGTAATTGGTATTGGTATTAGACTGCTCTTCATTGTGCTGTGTACAGAAATAATATTTAGAGGGGAAGCTCTCACTGAAGGAAATATTGACGTAACAGGGTACATCACAGTACACCAGTACACCACTGCCTATACTGTCGGCAATGTGGGAGTTACAGCATCCCCTCTATAGTCTCCTGACCCATCATATGTTTGGACCCATGAAACAATACGTACGAGGATAAGGATTAATGTCAGATGATGAGGTGAAGACAGTGGTGCATTAACAATTATGACGGAATATGAAAGCTTCTTGACAGATGGACAAATTGTATTCAAAAACAGGGAGATTATGTCAAGCAATTATGTATTTGTCTTCGATTGAAATATATTCTCTCTCTCTCTCTCTCTCTCTCTCATTCTCACTCGTTCAAACTTGTGTTCACAGCTGGTGATTCCTTTGAGCACACAAGACGATCTGGATAAAGCTGTCGAGCTGCTGGATCGCTCTGTCCACATGAAGAGCCTCAAGATTCTCTTAGTGCTTCCAGCATCTTCTCAGGTCAGAGTTCATTTAAAATTCTAGGCGTTTTAATACCATGCACGACCAGGTTTCCGTATAAGCATCTCATAATATAAACTCAATGGCCACTTTATTAGGTAAAATATGTAATTAGCCAATCACATGTTTCTGTTGGTGCCAGATAGGTTGGTCTGAGCATTACAGAAACTGCTGTCCTGTGTTTTTCCACACATAACCATCTCTAGGGTTTACAGAAAATAGTCAGAAAAAGAGAACATGGCAGTTGGGTGGAAGAAAATGCCTTGTTAATGTAAGAGGTCAGAGGAAAATGGGCTTAAATAACTTAAGAGTAACTTAAATAACCACTCATTACAAACAAGGAATGCAACCTTTTACTTGCAAGGTGTACCTAATAAAGTGGCTTATGTGTGTACAATACAAATAGTAAAAACCGGTATATAAAAGGTTTGCTGTGTACGTTTAGAAGAAATTGTCGTTAACATCCATGAACACACACACACACACACACACACACTATAACCATAGTGACACAATAAATTGTTTAGTTGTTGTTTTATAATTGATTTACTTTATCAGAACTCCCTGTCTGGTATGAACATGTTGCTGACTCGCGAGCATCTGGACAACATGGACAGGAAGAACATGCTGGCCCTGATAGGTCAGTTCTGAGTTTCTTTGCTTGTTGTTTTGTGACGTCTCAAATAGTGGATGGTTATTGAACAGATTGAATTTTTCCTTAAGTATAAAATGAATATAGACAAGTCATGTCTCAGTATATCAATATAATGGTGGGACATAGTTTGTGGATGAAGATAACGTTTTAAAGACTATGATATTTTCTATTTTTCAGTCATGGTTGTTATAAAGGTTGCAGATTTAAGTGAGGTTAAACGGCAAATAAACGTCTGTGTCTGTGCAGGATCTCAGTCGACAGACCGCAGCTCGCCTCCCCCAGGGTACATCCCTGATGCCCTGCAGCAGGTGGCCAGAAATGGCTCCTTCACCAGCATCAACAGCGAGGGAGAATTCATACCTGAGAGCATGGACCAGGTGATGATCATAAAATGATTACTGGATAAGGGACATCAAGCAGATGGCACATGATTATGCATCCACAATTGGTGGTTATGTCACAATCGGCTCGGTTGAGCATGGGAGTGACGGACAGATATCTGGAACCAGGAGGTGTGATTCCAATTGAAATGTACCACGTAACACTCTATTAGATGTGTTCCAGTAGTGTAGAAACAATGAACTAACATCCAGTTGAATGTCACACAGCTTTCGTCCACCTGAGTTTGTTCCGAGAGGCAAGCTGACCTAGCAGAGTTGGTCCAACGGTCATGGGTTGACATTTGGAAGATTTTTCCTGAGTTCTGTGTGGTGTAATTATTCAAAATGTTGTGGACCAATGCATTATAATTTAGCTGTTCTTAATCCAGTGATCATTCAGCTACTAAGAAACATTAGGATCAGGGAAAATTGCTGAAATATTTATGTATTTGCTTGGATAGATGCTGGATCCACTTTCCATGAGCAGCCCTGAGAATTCAGCATCAGGCAGTTGTCCTTCACTGGACAGTCCTCTCGACAGGTGTTTTCAAATTACACGCACACACGCACGTGCACACGTTTTACAGCAAAGCTTACAAATATCATTTTTATTTCTTATCTTATAGTGACACTTATCCTAAATCTCGCATGCCCCGAGCTCAAAGTTACCCAGACAACCATCAGGACTTTCCAGGTAACAAAAAAAAAGCTTTTTAAAAAAAAAATATACGAACAGAATTATTTTTATAGATCTGTTTTTAAATAAGCGATTGAAGAAGGAATAATCGAAAGCGTTCCTATTTCAGAATGTGATATTCCAGTGTTTGAGAAATCAGGGAAAGGCGGTACATATCCACGCAGATACCCCATCCCCTTTGGTCTCCAGGACTACAGTGATGGTGAGGAACAATCTATATGTTTAATGTATATAATGTTACTGTTCCAATTGTTACTTCTGTTGAGCTATATTTCTGGGAAATAAATGATTTGCGTTAAATATTAAGTGCAACCCAAATTCCAGAAGAATTGACCATTCTGTGTAAAATGCCATGATTTTCAGATCTAATAAACCAATGCTTTATTCACAATATAACATACAACAGACATCCGATGGTGAAAGTGAGACATTTTATTGTTTTATTTGAAAAATATTAGCTAATTTTGAACTTGATGGCAGCACTGCATTTCAAATTGATGGCACAGAAGCAACAAAAGGCAATATATTGGTCAGTATATTGTTCTGCTCGTGATCTCCAGACCCTCACGCAGCACTCATTGAAAATAGCCTTGATTTGGTGATGAAGATCACTCTGTGGATTCAGGAGATTTGTTTTTCATTACATTTAATGAATGTCATCTTTTTGGAAATTGAGTTGCAATCATTTTAACATATACACTCACCGGACACTTTAATAGGTACACTGTTCAATTGCTTGTTAAGACAATTACCTAATCAGACAATCACATGGCTGCAACTCGGTGTATTTAGGACAACCTGCTTAAGTGCAAACCGAGCATCAGAATGAAGAAAGTTGACAAAGATTTGATGACAAAGAAACTGCTGATCTATTGGAGTTTTTACATCTCTAGGGTTTACAGAAGATATTCTGAAAAAGAGCAAATATCCTTTGAGAGGCAGTTGTGTGAATGAAATGCCTTGCTAATGTAAGAGGTCGGGGGAGAATGGGCAGACTGGTTATAGATGATGGAACATTAACTCATTCTATTTAAAGGTGCCTTTCATTTATTTAAGATGAATAAATGAACCCAAAAAACGGCTACAT
The DNA here is from genome assembly GCA_028565295.1 of Aspidoras spilotus. Classification (NCBI taxonomy): domain Eukaryota; kingdom Metazoa; phylum Chordata; class Actinopteri; order Siluriformes; family Callichthyidae; genus Aspidoras; species Aspidoras spilotus. Next base: position 3,963,058 of record JAOUQV010000010.1, on the reverse strand, counting down.
GTTTTATGCAATCCTGAACAAATGTATTTTCAGACATTGCTTAATGTCTAAAGAATCTATATTTCTGATGTCAGGTGGGAGAAAATTCCTGCGACAAGGGTCCGAGTGACTAAATGCTCTGGACTCCAAGGTGGTCAAGCAAACTGTTGGGATAGTAAGGCTAATAGAATGATCTGAAAGTACAACTAGTTCTATTAATATTAAGGAGCTCAGTAAGTTGGGGAAGAGCGAGGTAGTGGATAGCCTTCAATATGTACATTTTAATAGTTTGTAGTCAATATGAAATTTGAATCTAACCAATGAAGCTGTTAAAGAACAGAGTCGAGGGAGTTCTAGGAATAATAATCTGAGCAAGCAGCATTCTGAACCAGCTGTAACTTGTGTAAAGACTTGAGGGGGAAAATTTCAATAATCCAAACAGGATGCTGCCAGAGAGTTCACCAGAATAGCAGTATTTTGGAGGGTAATGGAGCGTCGAAGAGGATGAATGTGATGAAAATAAGCAGCCCGCGGAATATTATTTACATGTGTTTTGAAAGACTAAGTACTAAGTACTGTCAAGGACAACACCCAGACCTTTTACCTGAACAGAAGGAGAAACGAGTATTTTCAATAGGAATGGGAAAAAATATTTACTTTAGCACGGTTGGATTTAGAACCAATGAGAATAACTAGTTTTTTTCATGATTTTGAGAATATTAGAAGAAAACCATAGCTTAACTTCCTGTAAGCAATCACAGAGATTTTTATGATAGATCAGTAGAGCTGGGTCTCATCAACAAAATAATAAATAATGTTATACTTCTGAAAAAAAAATTGATTATGAAAGTTACAACCAAGTAATGCAGAATGCCATCTTTGTTCAAAGTATGCCATGCAGAATTAGGCAGTTCTGAAGGCAGAATGGAGGGAGTCCAACCTTTTACTAGCAAGGTGTACCTAATAATGTGGCCGGTGAATGTCTTATATGAATAATTTGAAAATCTCATTATTGTAGCTCAGTGCTGTAACTGGCCCTAGTAAAATATGAAATTAGATCATAAAACCGCAAATATCTCTAAACCCACGATGAGCTGTCTAAAATACGCATGGAAATCTAGTAAAATTAGACAATGTTCTTCTAATCCATCATTTCTATCTTCTTTACTGCAGGGCGCAAGACATTTCCACGAGCACGGCGAACACAGGGACACGGCATCCGCTCGCCCATGAGTTTCAGCCCGACAGACCAAAGCCCGAGCACCAGCAGCGGCAGCAGTATCTTCTCGCCTGAACTAGAAGAGCCGGGTCGTCGCCGTCGTGGAAGTGACATAGAGCCTATCTCCAGCACCAACCCAACGCTCTCTGTCATGGATATCAGCCCACCCAGCCGCTGTAAGTTCGATCAGTCAAAGATTTCCTTGATTTACGTGTGCACGTTGTCTTGCTCGGGTGAAACATGGTCATTTTCGTAAGTGTTTCTTTTGTATGTGTAGCTCCCCGTGCCCCCACAAACTGGCGCTTGGGAAAACTTCTAGGTCAAGGAGGATTTGGTCGGGTCTTTCTCTGCTACGATGCCGACACAGGCAGAGAACTTGCTGTCAAACAGGTCCAGTTTGACCCAGACAGCCCGGAGACCAGCAAGGTTAGAGATGACTTAAAAATAATTTGTAAAGTCTGTATAATAACCATTGTATCTGATTTAGTTGAGAACATTAACCTAACAGGGAAGCTTGGTGGTGATGGCATCATGTTGAGAGACTAAGGAGGTTTGGTCCCTTGGTTGATTCTCTGATTAATCCCCATATATCACTGACCACTCATTAGCTTTAATAAAAAAAAAATGTTTGTAAATCCATTACTTATTTGTCTAGACGTCTACAGGAGGCAAATATTTTTAGGAACCACTGTATGTATTTGCAAGTATCTGTATACTGAACGATCACTGGATTAGGAGCACCTGGCAAATCAGATATATCTACTGATCAAGTGACTCACTGGCTTGTTATGTAACAATCAATTCAGTTTTATTTATATCGCAGATTTACAAGGGAACATTGACGCAAACAGCTTTACAACATATTAATACAAGATTTAAACATGAAGTTTACACACGGCTAGAGCCTCTGTCTTCATAAAAAGGTTATAGGGCTGCGGACCAAAAGATTACAGGTTTGAATCCCGCTCCAGGTACCTCACGACTGAAGCTAGGTGCCCAAACCCCAACTACTCCCCATGTGCGTCAATGAGGGGCAGCCTATTACTCTGTATGTTCTAAGTGCACCTTCGAATGGGTTAAATGCAGAATAAGAATAGTATTATTTTTTATTATAATTATTATTACTATTATGTAATTTTTATCCCTAATGAGCAAAACTTTGAAAGAGACTTGGAATGGAATCCCATCCTCATTTGCATGACAACACTAAACAGTCCATAAAAAGAGTCTGCAAATGTGTGTGAAGTGTTGAGAATATGGAATCCACACGACGTTCCCAGCAGACTAAATCACTGTACATGATGCAAGCCACCATATAAAACTTACCAACAGGGCAAACCAGGCAGATGCAGGAGATAAGGCCAGGACCAGCACCCCCAGCAATAAGGTGACCAGCTCGGCAGAAAGAAATGGCCAAAAAAGAGAAATCATGAGGGGCATGATCATTGTAATATAGCAGTTTATAGAAAAACAATCAGAATGAACAATTAGCTTTCGTATAAAATGTTGCCAGCGTTTCAGAAACAGCTATAACCCATATCATGGTAACACAACTTTACAACTTTTAAGAGTGGAGGAACCATAAACAATCATCCAGTCGAAGTTAAATAACGAGGTAAGCATTGAAATAGGGAAGGAACTGGTGGAACTGCTGCAATGGGCATCAACCATTTTGCATATGCAGGAAGTTTGCCGACATTTGCCTGAAATAGTAAATCGAAAACATGTACCAACCTGTTATAAGACAAGTGTTTCTAATCCAGCGACCATTTGGTGTATTTAACCTTTGTATATTTTGTCTTGTACGTGCATCATTTGTTGTTTTTTTACATTCTTTACATCTTAAGGAGGTGAGCGCTTTGGAGTGTGAGATCCAGCTCCTGAAAAATCTATTTCATGAACGTATAGTGCAGTACTATGGCTGCCTGCGGGACACACATGAAAGAACTCTCTCTATCTTCATGGAGTACATGCCTGGGGTAAATCCACAAATTGTTTTCCTCCATCCAAAGCAAAACCTTGTTAACCATCCTCCAACTTGTGATGTCGACCTGTTTGTCTTTTTAGGGCTCAATAAAAGACCAGCTGAAGTCTTATGGCGCACTGACGGAAAACGTCACACGTAAATACACGCGGCAGATTTTGGAAGGAGTGTGTTACCTGCACAGCAACATGATTGTACACAGAGACATCAAAGGTGAGAATGTAACACATTTGTACCGATGAGAAAATGCATAAGAGTAGAGTAGAATACGTTGGTGTACTTTTCTGTCAAGCCACTCAGAATGTTGTTGGTTTGATGTATGGGGGTTAGACAATGAAACTGAAACACCTGTTATTTTAGTATGGGAGAGTTCATGGCTAAATTGGGCAAGCCTGGTGGCCAATCTTCATTAATTGCACATTGCACCAGTAAGAGCAGAGTGTGAAGGTTCAAATGGCAGGGTAAGAGCACAGTTTTGCTCAAAATATTGCAATGCACACAACATTATGGGTGACATACCAGAGTTCAAAA
>JAOUQV010000010.1:3881899-3892127 GCA_028565295.1 Aspidoras spilotus | reverse complement strand
CCGGAGCACCCGGAGAAAACCCACGCGAACACAGGGAGAACATGCAAACTCCACACAGAAATTCCCAGGTCGACCCAGCCGGGGATCGAACCCGGGTCCTCTTGCTGTGAGGCCACAGCACTATCCACTGCGCCACCGTGCCGCCCTAGATGCAATTCTGTATGTAATTGTTACAAAAACGTGTGTAAGTCAGGACACAGCATCCAGTTATGGGCTTGTGCAGAACCATAGAGTGGCCCAGCTACCCAGTGATGCAGGACACACCATTTTTCTTTATCTCCCACAATATGTGCAAATTTGTGATTGTACACACACACACAAGCACACACACACACACATATGCACTGTGTTCCAGCCTGCTGGAGCAGTAAAGAGAATTTTACCCCTCCTTTACTCTCATTTCACCCCCACATTTACTCCCTGAGGGGCAGCGTGATGCAGTCTCCATGGTAACTCCACACAATGCAGGAGGCGGATCCCGCAGGAATATAAAAGGTGTGTGACACCTAAATGAGCACGTGCCACACACCCCACAAACCCTGAAAGGTGAACGATGGACCGTGTCTGTGGACAAACCTAGCGAGAGCGGCAAGTCGTCATAGCAACCACGGTATAGGGAAATGTAAAAAGGGGTGTTTCCATAGCAACCCCACCCCTGCACACACTGTATATGGGAAAGATCCATCATTCCATTTCTCTTTCTGTCTTCCTCGTACCAATACATGACGCTTTTTGTTGACGCCTACCTTTTTTTTTCTGGCGAGCTTATCAAGCAGCGCATGCATTCCAAAAGCTTTGGAGGTGTCTTGAACATGTAGCAGAAACCCACAGGAGCCACTGACACCACCATGAAACACACTTTTTCATTCTCCATCTTTCCTCTGACTGCGGTCAGGAACAATTATGTGTAATCATCAGAGTTTGCCATAAATTTGAATCAGAAGTAATCTCAAGGAATACAGGCATGCAAAGTGCTTTTATTGATATTTGTACTGTTTAAGCTCACTTTAAAATTGTCTGTGTGCAAACCAAGAACTGATTCACATGCTAGAGGGCATTTAATTAGCTAGTTTTTATTAGCTCACATCAAATTCTCCAGGTATAACGCTATAAATGCTGCAAGTCATCAAGAATTACATGTATATTTAGATACTTATGGCACAGTGGATAGAGCTGTGGCCTCACAGCAAGAGGACCCAGGTTCGATCCCCGCGTGGGGCGACCTGGGAATTTCTGTGTGGAGTTTGCATGTTCTCCCTGTGTTTGCATGGGTTTTCACCGGGTGCTCGGGTTTCCTCCAACAGGCCAAAGACAATTTACGTTAGGTAAATTGGAAATGCTAATTTGTCATTTTAGGTGAATTGGAGAAGCTAAATTGTCCGGCCCTAAGCCCAACAGGGTGAGGGTTGCGTCAGGAAGGGCATCCGGCGTAAAACATGTGTCAGATCCTAATGCGAGGAACTCTGGTGACGGAAAAAGCCGAAAGATGAAAAAAAAATGTGTTATTAGAATCAGGTTCCAGACATAGGACCTTATATGGTGCCAATATGTAATTCGTGGGCGTGTATTATGCTAATTGTATGCTAATAGTATTTAAAAGCCTACTGAGGAAGCTCATATCCTTTAATAGGTTCAGCTGCATAATAGTAATCTTCTCCCCATCTGTTGTGTCAAATGTTGCCTTTTTAGTGCCTTTCTGCTTTGGGGATAACCCCCTCCCTCTCCCTCCCTATCTCTCTCTCTCTCGTAAACATCAACATAAAATATTAAAGAGATATATACTGTAGTTCTAAGAACCTGGGTTCTATCCCCGGGTGGGACAGCCAGAGATATATCTGTGTGTAGTCTGCATGTTCTCCCCGCAGGTTTTCTCAAGATTTCCTACCACATTCCAAAGACATATCTATTAGGTTAAATGTCTCTAAAGTGGCCCTTAGTGTGAGAATATCTGTGACGGTGTATGTGCCCTATGAGAGACTGGCGCCCTGTCGAGAATTGTTTCTACCCTGTTTCTTGCCGGGTGGGCACCAGTGGACCCACGACCTCATGTGGATTAAGTTGAAGATAGACTATGGATAAATGGATACTGTAGTTCTTCAAACAATAGAGGTACTCTTTAATAAAACAGTACCCTTTTACATAATAACAATAATAGATACTTTATTGATCCCCGTATGGAAATTCTTTCTCTGCATTTAAACCATCCAGGGCTGAACACCTGGAACAGTGTGCTGCACTCTACTGGGGCGCACGGGGAGCAGTCGGGGATTGGGTGCCTTGCTCAATGGCACTTCAGCCAGCGATCTCTTTGTCCCCAGCCCTTTACCCTATCCATTGAGCCACGGCAAAACAACTGTACAAACAAAGAAAAGATTTTTTAAAGGTTCCTCTTTGAATATTTATAATTTTTGCTTCTTATGAGAGCTCTTACTTAAGCGTTGTTAGAAATAAAATAAAATTGAATCAAATTAAATTAAAATGGAGTTCCTGCAGGTTTTCTCTGGATGCTCTGTTTTCCTCACGCATTCCAAAGACATGTGCCCTAGGGTGGAGTTGTGACCCGTCTACGATTCTTCCTGTCTTTGCACCAAGTGCTGCTGTGTGAGCAATGTTGATTAAGTGTAAGATAATGAATGAATGAATGAATTAATAAATGAATGAATTAAAATGTAATCATTCCCCTCACTGAATGACTGGATTTTGGGCTCGGGCTTTTGCTCATTGTATCAGTTCTGCTATACACTTCTGTACAAATCAATAATTGATTAACAAGCCTTGATTGAATTAATTAACTTCGGGCTGATAAAAGTTAGTGCTTAATCAGGTGTGTGATTATAAGCCTTAATGTGGACACACATATTTTTAATGTGCTTTTATTGTACATTGAAAAATCACTGTATTAGGGATACCTGGCTAATAAAAGTGGTTGGTACATATTTTTTATTTGTTTTCCCCCAATTATTAATAATTTCTAATTATAGAATATATAAGACGACACCACAGTGACTAAGAGACAGTAAGCAGAGCTGGAGGTGGCAGAGATTTAAATGTTGAGGTCTCTTTGGGATTGTCCAGGATTGACAGAATTAGCAATAAGTACATCAGAGGGGACATAACAGAAGACAAAATTAGAGTGAGGTGGAAAAGATTGACTTATGGCGACCCTGAATGTAGGGAGAGTCCGAAAGGTGAAGAAGTTCTAAATGGCAGCCAGTGTATGTTTTATAACATTGTTAAAGATCATCTAGGGGCAAGTTTATCATGACTATAACAAATAAGAGACATTGTGAATGCTGTCTCTTTGATGGAGGAATTTTCCTGACATTACTGTACACAGAAAACGATTAGGAAAATCCAAATGTTGAGGAATAAACTTCACCAGATTATTGCAAGCCGAACCATGTCCGCTGCCATAGCTCCACCAGCTCTTCTCACAGCCCAGAAGTGCAGCTGTTGCTGAAACACTGGCACCAAATCTCTGAGGACTTTAACTGTCTCTAGAATTCCAGTCTACGCTCCAGTCGCCCCATAGCTGATTATGCCTTAACCACCAACTGGTTACTTTATCAGAGCTCCTACAGCACCTTTTAGGTTTTCCTAACCCAGTGATCAGTCATTGTAACAAAACTGAACAAAAGCATATCTGATGTCATACCTGATGCCTGAACCTCCATGATGTACTGGTGTAAGTCCTGCCCCTGCTGGATGACCTCATAGGTCATGTTGTTCATGGCGAGTTTGCGTTCAGTGTGACGGTGGAGTCTCTGCTCGGCCAGCGTAAGCTCCTCTGTGTTAAATTCAGATGCCTGGTGCAGAAGGTCCTGCTTCCATGCGTCCAGCTCGCCAGTGACCTGAGAGTACAAATGAATAAGATGAGAAGAATATACAGTACTGTGCAAAAGTCTCAGGCTATTAATGTTGGTTATTCTTAAGAATTCTGCACTTATGAGTCAGTACAGAATGATACATAATTCCAAAATTTTTACTCCCCAGCCACTTTATTAGGTACACCTTGTTAGTAAAACGTTGGACCCATTTTTGCCTTTAGAACTGCCTAAATTCTTCATAGCATACTTTTAACAGAGATGGGGGTTGAATAGGAAAAATGGGTTTAGTTGAGGTAAGTCTTTAAATAGCTACTGACTCTGCCGTTCGAACATTAAAGGGACGTTCATTCCACCATTTAGGAGCCAGAACAGAGAAGAGATGGGGGGACCAGTCGAGCAATGCTAGCAGACCAGCATCAAGTCCATGAAGTTCTTTGAAAGTGAGGAGTAGTATTTTATACAGGATTCTCTTATGTACAGGGAGCCAGTGCAGTTGCTCTATTCACCACATTGTGGAAAATGATGGCTTTAAGAACCATGCTGCAGCCCACAGTTCTTGTACTCATGAGTAGGGTTGTGATCGTTCTTGGTCTGAAACCTCCTCCTCGAACTTACCGTCAAGGTTGACCCTGCTAGGAGCATAGCTCCAAACTTTATCGCTCTCAGACTCATCGGAACATTTAAGCCTCTCCACTGCGACAATGTAATGATCCCAGGAGAAGTAGGACTTTTAAGAACTTAAAATTAAATTGCTTGTAATATTACATTACAGGCAAAATCACATTTTATCACTTAGTAGAAGAGTAAATTAAAGTCCAACACACAAAAGGAAAGATGGATTGGCTGCAATATGAGCTGCATGTTGGTTTAATTTAGAGTCACATTACATTCACATTATATTTAATTCAGTGAAATAAATAACTACAAAACCAAGGAAACATTAAGGTGACGTCAGATGCTTAATGCTATTTAAGACATATTACACAATATTTTACAGAATTTAAGACTTTTAAAGATGCAGAAATCAACAAACACATGCACAGACCGGGTAGAAAACTCGATCTGTTCCAACACAGCGACACTGGATAATCTGGGCTCTGGATTACCAAAATGTAAAAGTGTACAAACACAAAACTGTAATTCATTTGTCTCTAGCGAGAGAAGCACACAACTTACACACACAAACACACACACACCTCCAGGGCGTATTGCTCAAAGATGCGCAGCTGCAGGAAAATGTCGAGCTTGATTCTGCGCTCATGGAAAAGCTCTTCCATGTGAGCCTGAGCTTCATCTAGTTGCTGCAGCACACTCTCAATATGAGCCACAGAGCTGGCATGGGGCAGTCTGTTACTCGCCAGTGCTGAGTCTCTGTACACACACACACACACACACACACAAATACACACAGCAATAAACAGGTGATGGAGTTGAGGACAGACTCACCTGCCAGATGTTCTGAAATATTAAACGAATGAATACTCAGTGATGAACACATCATTCAATGATGTGACGCTGGGGTGTGCATCATTACCAGCAAGATAACATCAAATAATAATACAATAATAATAATATTTGACAACTGTTATGTGCTAGGGCTGGCATGGTGGCGCAGTCGTCTCACAGCAAGAAGGACCCTGGGTTCGATCCCCAAATGGGACAACCTAAAAAATTTCATAACATTTCATGTTCGCCCAAGTCTTCTCTGGGTGCGCAGGTTACTCCCAGGTTCCAAAGACATGCACATTAGGTCAGTTGGTGTTTCTTCACCTGTGTGACTCTGTGTGTGTGCCCTACAATGGAGTGGCAACATGTCTAAGGTTGTTCCTGCTTTTGTACCCAGAGCTGCCAGATGGGTACTGGCTCTCCTGCAATCCCATCTAGATTAAGCAGAAGAAAATGGATGTTTTGTGCTATAAAAGTGTATGATTTGGTAAATATTTATACTAATGATTTAAAATGTGATGATGTATGCCACCAATATACTTTTTTAAGGAACTTTTATTAAATCTCCTCACTTTCTATAATCTAGGAAATGTATTTTATGTATGTGTGTAATCCACTTAGAAATTTCTCAGCTCATCCAACCCGGGATTGAACCCAGTTCCTTCTTCATGTGAGGTGAAAGCACTACCCACTGCACTAGCGGCGTATTTCATGGTGCTTTATTTCATGGTTCTTGGTGAAGCCACACCCACTTTTCATTAACATCTGTACCTGCACATTGTGCATAACAACAAATTGAATTGAATATTAAAATAGACTCGCCAGCCACTTAATTAGGTACACCTTGCTTGTATAAGGGCTCTTTTGCCTTTAGAATTGTATTAAGTCTCCGTGTCTTATTTTCAACAGAGATGGTATTCTGCATTCCTTGGTTGTAATGAGTGGTTATTTGACTTGCCCGTCTATCATCGTAAACCAATATGTAATTCTCTTCTGACCTCTCACATTAACAAGGATTTTTCTTACACACAACTGACACTCACTAGATATTTTCACTTTTTCTGACCATTCTCTTCAAACCAGAGAGATGGTCGTGTGTGAAAATCCTAACAGATCATCAGTTTCTGAAATACTCAGACCAACCCGTCTGACACCAACCATGTCAGGTTTAAAGTCTTCCCCATTCTGCTGATCGGTTGCCATTTCAGCAAGTTGCCTTGACCAAATCTACATGCCTGAATACACTAAACTTCGCGGCCATGTGATTGGCTGATTAGATATTGTTTAAACAAACAATTAGACAGGTGTACTTAATTAAGTGGCTGCTGAGTGTGCAAGCAGTCAATTAATTGGTAAATGCATGCTACTCTATTGCCAACATCATACCCTGGATCTCACCGTAAGTGCTGGATGAGCTCCTCTCCCTCCTTAATGACATTAAGCGTAGCATCTAGTGTGCTGCTCTGCTGCTGCTGAAACTGCCTGATGAGCTCCTGCACTGAGTCCACCGACTCTGAGCACACCGGTTCCACCAGACCCTTTTGCAGCTCCTCCATCCATGACCAAAGCTGGACACACAAGGGTTTAGCAGACCCATGTCAGTCAGGCTCATGCTAAAATTACTCAATTAATGCATTTCTAATGCCTTTCTATTGTACAGTATTCTGTATGATCAAGGTCTCCCGAAAGTGTGTAGGTGGGTGATGTTTACCTCTTTAGTATGAGTGTGAAAGGACACAGAGAGATCTAGGAGCAGTTTCCTCTGCTCCACTCTGCGCACAAACTCCTGAACTCTGACCTCCAGGTGATGGGCAGCAGCGTAAATCTCCTCTGGGTCACATTCGCCCGTCTGAGCCAACTGCTCGGCAGCTTCTAAAAGCTTATCAGCGTTCGTGTATGTGTTCTTCAGAGAGAAACAGAGAGGCATAATTTACAACTCACACTACACTGAGCAGTCACTGGATTAGGAACACTTGTCAGGTGGCATACGATCACTAAAAGTACACTAACTGGTGGTTATGTCACAATTGGCTCCCATATAAAGGTGCTGATCGGTGCACTGTACATATGGCGCCCCCAGACCTTTATACATGGGGCTATTTCGGGGGCACAAACCAGAATAAAAGAGAACAGGAAGTTAAATAAGATGTCAATTAATAACACACTGCTAGAGCCAATGAAATCAAAGGGTGGCAATTGGGATGTCCAATCAGATGTCTTGGGTGTCACGTGGAATCCCGAAACCTCCTCTGGCTACGTCCCTGGTTGGAGCCTGGAGGTGTGGTGCAAGTGTTTCAGCAGCAAATGGCACTTGTGCAGAACGCACACACACCCTCACTCACACATTGTTCATACCTGTGCCACTTCCTGGAAGTCGTCGTGCCGTTTCTGTAAAGCCCTTGCCCGATGTACAGACTTCCCTACGCCAGTGTGTTTACTGAGAAATGCCTCGCCGTGGTTCTGGATCCAGTCCAAAACCTGCAAACACACACACAAAACAACATATTAGAAACGGTGTCTTTCTGATCACACAACATCCTTATATATTTTTATACCACAGCATTTCCAGTTGGTTAATTTGGGCATGTTATTTTATTTGGTGTCTCTAAAGTGGCCTTTAGTGTGTAAATGTGTGTGACTTAGTGTATTTATGTGTGTGCCCTATGATGGAGTGTCGCACTGTCTAGGCTTGTTCCCACCGTTGCGCCCAGGGTTGCCAGGTGGCCAACGACTGGCCAATGACCTCATGCGGATTAAGGGAACATAATGAATTAATTAATTAAATTGAGCAAGTGGCAAGGAAAGACCCCATGAGATATGATGAGTAACTTCCGTGCAGGAAGTTGACCATCAGGGTGGAGACGAAGTCATGATCTCCTCAGTAGTATTGCGTGTAGCTCTGCATAAATAAGAGAAATAGCAGACAGGGAAATAATGAGGTATGAGTATTGCAAAAGAGCAGTTTAAGAAACATGGAGTGTGTTTGAGCACAAACTCAACCGACACACGCTACAGCTACAGGTTACTCGTGGGGCAGTCGTAGGCTTGTGGTTAAGGAACCAGCTTTGCGACCGGAAGGTCTCTGGTTCGATTCCAAGTACCGACAAGTCATGGCTGAAGTGCCCTTGGGCAAGGCACCTAACACCCAGTTGCTCCCTGGGCGTTGTGCTGGCTGCTCACTGCTCCGGGCGCGTGTTATAACTACTGTATATAATAAGAACAAATAACTGTTTCGGACTAGAATAATCTAATCTAGATCTTGATTTGCTCTTTGGGATTAAAAAAAATATCATATGGTGAATTAGTCAACAGTTTATAGGTAAATTAAGCAAAATCAAAATGCCCTGTCTTTAGACCAATTATGCGGGGGCCGTGTGCCTTTCAGAGACCCTGAGGAAACGTTCAAACAGGAAAGCGTTCACGGAACAATAATAGACCTCGTTTCACACAGAGGAATCAAAGTGTATTGTACGAGTGAATTGACCGCAGTCCAAACATAATACACCAAACCTCTAGAGAGAACGCAGGGCACATTTCACTCAGAACTGTGAATTAGTCAGACTTTTCTCTCTCTCTCTCTCTCTCTCACACACACACACACACACTCTCACTGACCCATGCATGTACATGCATGTATTCTATGTTATCCTTGCTTCGTGATGGATGGCTGCACAGATGTTCTCTATCAGATAGGTATAAACTCTGGTCAGCTAGCATGTTTTTGGACAGTGAAAGGAAAACTGGATCACCACGAAGAAAACTCACGCAGACGTACAGCATACAGACATGTACTTTATAAATTTTCTTGTGCCATGTTTTAGTCCAGTTGTCCCCTTAAAAGAATGCTTTATTTCGAATGAATCTAAAATGCTTATGGGTGATCATTTTATAATAGGTGTGGTCTCTTCTATGCTGACCCCTCCCTGCACAATGAACTGATATCCATAGAAATCTTTCACATTTCCACTTATTCATGAACTCAACAGGACACAGCATCAGCGCTCTTCATCATCATCATCATCATTCATTTTCTATACCCACTTAATCATAGTTTTAAGGTCATGGGGATGCTGGTGCCACCCGGCAACTCTGGGCACGAGGGCAAGAACAACCCTAGACAGGACAGCCAATCCATCATAGGGTGCACACGCACACATTGACACACTAATGGGCAATTAGAAACACCAATTAACCTATCATGAATGTCTTCGAAATGTGGCAGGAAACCGGAGTACCCGGAGAAAATCTGCATGAACACGATGAGAGCATGCAAACTCCACCCAGAAATTAACACAAGGCCACGGTGCTGCCCATCATCAACAAAATACTAATTTAGCAAAAGTGAAAATCTCTATTAGCAGAAGAGTCATCACTTCAGAGAACCGCTGCCAGACCTCACTGATGCAGATCTGTCATGACTTCACACCTCTCCATCTTTATGCATCAATTTGTCTTGCATGGTTGTCAGTGTGTGAATGCACATGTATGATTGCCATATTTAACATTGTACCTGCTGCACGTCTTGCTGGAACACGCACAGCTGCAGTCTTTGGTGCAGGCGCAGTTTGCGATGCTGCAGCAGACCATCCAACCTGCGATGCTCGTGCACCACCTCGTGCATCACATCCAGAACAGTGCGTACAGCCTGGCTGTAGTCCACTGCACCCACCGTACCAGAGCCGGATTCAGTCTGAGGCTGTGGTCTCTGCAGGACGTCAAGCAGTGTCTTCCCTTTCTGACTCACCTGCAATCAAATACAAGTTAAATATTTACATTTTTTGCTCTGGCACAATAATTATTATGCATTAATATTGAATCAAGCTCAACATTCCAAATTTCCAACACATTTTTAATATTGTAATACCCGTAATATTAAACCATTCTACAGGGGTTAGACAATGAAACTGAAACACCTGGTTTTAGACCACAATAATTTATTAGTATGGTGTAGGGCC
>JAOUQV010000010.1:3857428-3871068 GCA_028565295.1 Aspidoras spilotus | reverse complement strand
CAGGCTTGTCCAATTTAGCCATGAAACCTCCCACACTAAAATGACAGGTGTTTCAGTTTCATTGTCGAACCCCTGTACAATAACTACCAAAACCTAATTTCTTTTGAGCTACAAACCTGAAATTCGACATGCTCAGACCAGTGTACATCCAGACCTGTCATTATTGCATTCTGTTCAGTTTTTAATCACACACAAAAAAATCACCCAGTACAATCCTATGAGAAAATGAGTGTGTCACAGAGAGATCAAAAAACTTCTTTTCTCTTGATATTTTTTATTTAAACTAATCTAAAATCCTCATAATTTTACATATAAGGTCAATTTAAATATAATTTTGTAAAAATAGTTGTATTTTATCATCCCACAAACAAGATCATCATTTGACAAATTACTTTTCTGTTTGTGGGTCCCCATTGAGACGCATTATAGAGTTCAGCAAGGTGTAAATTTGCCTCATTTTTTTTTTTTTACATAATGTATTTTTACATAAAATGCCACCGTTTTTCATCAAATAGCTTTTTTTACATTATATGATCAGTTCGGGCTTCTCTCACTCTTCGATTAATTATTTATATAAAAGTAGTAATTTACTACCTGCCACGTTTTAAGAATCTTCGTATTTGCTTGAGGATATGCAAATCTAGTTTGGCTTGCCACCCCAACATTAATATCATCTATGGCAGCTGCAGTGACATGCCATCTGCTCAGATCAGTAGCTGCTCTGCACTGTACATCCTCAAACATGAAATTTCATAACCTTTTCGCACCATCCCACTATTGCACCCGCTGGTTCACACTGTTTCCAAAGAGCAGCTCAGATAAGCAGATCCCATGCACGAGAAAGATAATTCTGGACAGGGCTTATAACCTGGGCACGGTGGAGAGGTAGGTGACAAGTCTGCGCAGGTCCTCTTGCTTTATTCGGTCGTGGTTGCTACGGGCGGGAAAGGTCAGGATGGGTCCTCCTCTCTTATCTCTGCCTCCTGAAAGACAGACAGATGATTTATCAGAAGAAGGATTCAGCATGTAAAACTATTTCAAACAATTCTAGTTTATTGTCAACTTTTGTTAATTAAAAGTCTTAATAAAAAGAACGATCATTGGATTATGAACACATAAATATTAAATATCTACATCCGGAACAAAATTCGCCGATACAATAGCTGATCAATGGCTATTGTAGCAGCTCCGCCGGTCTGCCTCGCTAGATTGATGTTCACCTCTGAGATCAAACACACATAGCTGGCCACTATGTAACTTCAGCTCATGACACCATGGTGCAAAAACACCCCAAAAACCACACACTTACAACAACACTTACAAAGCTGCTCTGTTTACCTGTAGTTGATAAATGTTTCAGAAAGTGATTTAACCACCAACTGGGGTGCTTTATCTGTGATTTTATGCCACCTGCCAATTGTTCCTAATCCAAAGATTATTCAGTGTGGTTTCATGCTGCATAAAATGAAACTAAGCATTCTGGTGCTGACCTGAGACAAATGCAACTTTTTCCCTCAGAACCGTCAGGACATCAGCAGCCTTGACCCCGTCGTTCCTCAAAGACCCGGCGGAGAGAGATGGAGCTAGACATGTAAGAAGAAGAAAGACAGAAATGAAAGACAGTTTCATTTACACTGTGTAACTGCATACAAAAATAATTCACACGGACTTATTAAATTACACCTACATTATTATAAGGCACATGAAGTCGAAATTAAGGCAGTTTTAGACAAATTCCCCATTCCTGTGACAACTTTGTTGTCAGTCTGCGAGATTTCTCCATAATTAATCATTCATGCATGCATTATCTAAAATGCACACCCTACTAGAGAGATGTAGGATTGCTGGAATTGGTCCAAGTGCCTTTTTGAAGGAAGGCAGGGAAAATAGCTGGACAGGTAACCGTTCCATAACATTGGCATATACAGGGGTTAGACAATGAAACTGAAACACCTGCCATTTTAGTGTGGGAGGTTTCATGGCTAAACCCAAATTATTGGCCGCAAAAGGAGGCCCTACACCATACTAATAAATTATTGTGGTCTAAAACCAGGTGTTTCAGTTTGTACACATCAGGCAACAGACTGCACAGAACCATACCCAAGTCGACCCATGTGTAACTGGCAGGTGATGATAGTTCCTCCACTTTTTGGTACAACTGTAGTAAATACAGTGGTATATTACCAGCTCAGAAGTGCAGCTGTTGCTGTAACACTGGCACCACACCGTCAGGCTACAACTATTTGTTCAGGTTCAAAGTTTCCAAAGTCTTTCTGTTTACCCATAGCTTGTAAATGTTGGCTTAGGTTGTGCAGTGGACAGATCGGCACCTTTTATGAGAGCCAGTTGTTTTTATTATTGATTATATGCCAATGATGTCATGTCATCATTGCTTTGCAATGGTTGGCTGTACAGATGTGCTCAGTGGGATCGGGATAATCTGAATCTCTTGTCTGTACTCCAAGATGTATTAAAGTCTTTAAAATGTGGGAGAAAACCAGAGCTCGTAGAGAAAATACACAGAGATTCAAATAAAAGAACAGAGGGGCATCAAAGTGTAAACATTCCCCTACTTTTACATTATTTCTGAGTCTCTTTGATCAATATGAATCTAGAAAATATAATAATTATATAATAAGTATATTGAGAAAATATTTGCAATGGTGAGACAGATCCAATCCTACTCCAGCTGTGTCTATAATCCTGACCAGTCATAACTGGCCATATACACACACACAGCTAAAACACCTCCATCAACCAACATATACATAGATCAACACATAGATCAAATCAGACAGCTGGCACACTCACACACGTTCTAATATAAACACATGCTCTGACACATGCCTTAAACACATGAATTGTTCTCTCTGTCAAATCTCTCACTCTCCTAGTCTTCTCTGGGATTCTCTCCGTTCCTCCACGGCAGACTGCATTAAACTATTTCGCCTGAACGAACGAGTCTGTTCCTGAACATGACATCTTAAATGCAGTGAAAAAAGGCATTTTCTGCTGATCCTGCGGGACACTTGATTGTATCTTCCACAGGATATGTGATGTCAAATATAATATTTTTTACAAGCAAACACTTATCTCTGTTCACTTCTGTTTGCCCCTGGCTCCCTTACTTATTTACTGCAGAAGGTTTCTATAAACCACCAGGTAATTTTCACCTACTGCTATCCGTGTACTACTGCTATCCCAAGAAAATACAATAACTAATAATTCATTCATTCATTAACATCTGCTAAATCTACATGGGTTTGTGGGGCCAACACCGGGCATACGGGTAGGAACAACCCTAGACAGGGTGCCTCTGCATTATAAGCACGCGCAAACACACATAGCCACTCACTAAATGCCACTTTAGAGACATTTTTTAATTTATTAGTATAATAATTTATTATTTATACATAGGTGTCACATTTTACACTCAGGTCATATACAAGTCAGTGAAAATTTTAACATCTACAATTCACCTAGCATGCATGTCCTTGGACTGTGGAAAGCAACCAGAGCACCCGGAGTAAATCCACGTGAACCTGGAGAGAACATGCAAACTATACACAGAAATTCCTAGGTCGCCCCACCCGGGGATCAAACCCAGTGCTGTAAGGCCACAGCACTATCCACTGTGCCACTGTGCCACCCCTTTAAAGACATCAATTAATGCATGTATTTGCAATGCGGGTGCAAACCAGAGCACCCAGAGAAAACCCGCACGAACATGGGGAGAACAAGCAAACTCCACACTGAAATTTTCTGACACACCTGGGGACAAACAGTGCTACCCACTGCTCCAAATACACTAACTACTCAAGCTTAATGGGAAAATTTCACCCACAATGTACGTGACACTGTAAATAGCTATGCAGAACATGTTAAGCTAATGCTAACAGTAACTATTACGTTGATTGTCAGAGCAGTAGCTTTAAAATGTATTACAAAATATGGAGGAGCTATGTGGTCTATATGAAAGAAATAAACTACTGCATGCATTTGTTGAACAATAACTGAATTATAGATGATAATAATTATTAATTCAGCTTTATTAGGTCAGTATTTTATATTAAAAATACTCTATAAACAAATATAGACTGCTACATCAGCTCTTGTTTGTTTAACTCTCTAGTTCGACAATTGCCTACAACTCTCCGACTATATGTCCGCTCAGTTTAGATATAGCTGGTAAATATTGCCTTCTGCTGTGCAATTCACAGATTACCATTTTACATAAGACACAATTGCGATGTAACCACTCTGACTGTAAATCTGTATGTTTCTTTTTTAACTATATGAATATGACCCCCAATATTTAACCCCATAGACACTTGCTGGATGTTTTGTATAACAACATTTATACAGACCCTTTGCAGAGCTGGGATCAAATCCAACAATTGCATTGGGGCACTGGCTTTGTGTCAGAGAAGATGAGACGCAGTGGCTGCCAAAAAAATCTCACATTACCGACGGAAGTAATGTAGAAATCCGTCGTATTCCTTTCATGCAGTTTTTTCCATATCACAGAGATTTGAATTCTGGGATTGGGAATTAGATACGTCTGCTCTTAGACTACAAGTAAAGCTTTGCTTCTTTTAAAATGTATTTTATTTCCATTGCTACAGAGAGCGTGATAGAATGTCATAGCTAGTTTGTTAAGAATATTCCGATAATTTTTCAAAGTCTTATTTATAATATTTTTATACAAGATCCCATGGTGATGCATTCTATGAAAACCCGCAGCTTTAATGGAGTCGAACGGGGCTTCAGAATGACTTCATGTTCCATGCTAATTGGAAGACTGTAAAGAGGCTGGACATTTTGTTGACTGACAGCATTGTTTAGTGTAATTTCGTCATGTAAAATTGACACATGCACCACGGATTCCTGAAGTCATGTGACAATATTATTTACTTAATATTAGTGAATATTTAGCTAGTATGCTAAATATTTTCATTTGTACATATCATATTCATTCATTTTCTTCCACTTAATCCACCGGTGACCACACGGCAATTCTGGGAATGGGGCAGGAACAAACCTAGACAAGGTGCCAATCCATCTTAGGGCAAACGCACAGTTGCAGACACATTCACACACTAAGGGGCACTGTAGAGACACCATTTATCCTAGTATGCCTGAATATGTAAGGCAGGACAAAACAGGAGCACCTGGAGAAAACCTGCACTACCACAGGGAGAACGTTCAAACTTGTCCCAACCGGATATCAAACCCTGGCTACAACATTACCCGCTAAGCCACCATGATGCCCAGATATCAAATTGTACAAGCACGGTTTTGACCATCATTTTAGTTTTGTTACAATCCTACTGATGGTGCTTTTTCACTGGCAAGAAAACTAGCTAGTGAGATGTTCATAATGGCAGACAATGTTAATAAAGCAATATCGAGGAGAGAGAATAAAATAACAGGGCGGGTCAACCACCAGGATTGATTTAGTTTATAATTCAGTGGGATATAATAACTGTCTTTTCAAGCTGGGATAAGGAAGAAAGGTAAGGCGAAGTATATGTTGTCTTTTGGTCACAGGACAATTTCCGACAAAAGAATGGAGGGCATTCTCATACTATTAGTGTTACAATTACCTGATTTCATGATGTCAGGTTGAAAAATCCCTGTTTGGATACCGCCAGCCTCCAATGCTGGGAGTGGACATGGGTGAATTATTTTTTATTAGCTATTACACAAATTAGAACTGTGAAAGGAAACCCAATGCAACAATGACAATATGCTGTACTCAGTACCAGCTTGAAATGTAAACCAGATTTCATGAATGCTTACTTCCTGTCTGGGACACCTTTCTTTAAGATGTAGCACAATGCGATTGCCGCTTAGCGTTTAAATCGTGTTAGACAGGAGTTATGACAGGAAATTCACACCTACTACGCTGTACAGCCTGGAGGGCTAGCACATGTGCTAATGGGTCTAACAGCAAGAACAAGGTGAGGAAAATTATTCAATTACACATACCAGATGCTGCCATTGCCATTCCCATCCTCCATCTCTGCTAGCACACAACGCAGATAAAACAGTACCAAGAGTCCCATAAGTAGTAATTACAAATCCTGGCGTCTGTGTCTCGCCATATATTGTATTTATAAAGTAGGTATACAAGAAAACATATCTTTATTATGTCTTTAACAAAATTACCTCATGAACCTTAAGGCACAGACATTCTTTCATATTTTCTCCCAATATGTTTCGTTCCTATAAATTTCCATATGTTTACAATGTAAATATTTATATGCCTACACTCACTGGCACCTTTATTAGGTACCTTGCTGGTAAATAGGTTGGAGTCCCGTTTTCCTTCATAACTGCCATAATTCATTGTTGCATACTTGCAACAGAGATAGTATTCCAGATTCCTTGGTCGTAACGATAGGTTATTACTGTTGTCTTTTTATCATCTCGAACCAATCTGTACATTCTCATCTGACCTCTCACATCAACAAGGCATTTTTGTCTACACAACTGCCACTCATTTGATATTTCACTGATACTCTAAGACTTTATGTAAAATTTAGCAAGTAATTACAGTACAATACTGTGAAAATGTTTTAGGATCTTACAAAGACATGCTTCACAAATAATGGACATACTTTATACAGCACTACAAACAGTAATAAACTAAAGGAAGTCTATATTTGTACTTTTTTTATTTTTTATTTCCTTAATTAATGCTCCAACATTACATTTGTACAGTTGTAAGTTTATGTTTTAAGGTTTGATTTACAGAACACCTTGAAGTTCTTCTAGAGACTTCTGAGGACCATTGTCAAGAAACCACAGTTACCCCATGTGGTACATTCCATGTTGTTCACACCTACGGCCAACAATGAAACAAGTGCACGAAAAAACATACATTTAAATATTTATAAAGAAAGATTTATAATTCTTAAATCTTCAAATTTAATAAGATGCATGAAAATAATAAGAAAATGAGGATCTGGCAACATTGTGAGCACACAGACTTAATGACTCACTGAGAGATTGACCACCAAATACAAAGTGCTGTATCAATAATTCAGTGTTATAGCATGCACCAATTCTGCATGCTTTATAACTGCATCATCATGTTGTAGTGCAGAAAGCGATCAATATACACCGTTTACTACAGTGTGAACAAAAAAAATACATATGCATCTTCAAGGAGCCATTCATGATGGCGAAAACATTATCAATGAACAAAAAAAGTGGCCAAAGCCTTTTCATCTTACAGGATTACAGCATACCAAACCTCAATCCCTAAAGCATGGGGAAATAGGATAAGCGCCATCGTAATCACCAAATGAAACCAATCATAGCGAGGCACTGCCAAATGGCTGTGCGAATCCGACTCCAGTTAAGGGCATGAAACCTTGACCCACAGGTGAACTACACTCTCCCAAACGCTTCTATTCAACTCTTAAGAACAATAGCTGGCACAGATCTGGTGTTTGTGCTCTAGGTTGTGCATTTAAGTGTGTGTATATGAGAGTGTGGTGCTTGGAAAATGAGATCAGTTTTGACCAATAGCCAAAAAATATATAGATGTAATAATTTCAGATATAACTGGTGTAGTGATTTATGTTCGCATATGGAGATTATGCGCTTTATACGCCCCAATGTCAGAATGTACATTTTTACATTTACAGATGTATTGATTAGTTTTCGATAACAGTATGCCTGTCAAGTCAAATCCAAAGTGAAAGGTAATGCACTCGTTCTTACACGTTATTGTGATGGTTTAGAATTGTCTTCCTGAAATATGCAAGGGCTTCAATGAAACATATTGCTCTAAAATCTCTATATACAGTCCAGCATTGATGGTGCCTTTCCAGATGTGTAAGCTGCCTCTGGCATTATTACAATGCCATACTCATCAGCGATACAGGTGGAACAAAATGTAAAAAAAAGAAATTGGCTCATTTTGCATACAGGGAACATTTTGCCATCCCTTTATACAGAATACAATGAGGTTTGTGGATCATGTGACATATGGCTTCTTTTTTGCACAATCCAGGTTTAATTTAGCAAACGCACAAAATACTTACTTCACACACAGGTAATTTTTTTCACTTCATTCTCGTATTTAATACAGTTTTGCCTGAGGTCCAAAAGATCTCCAACCTTCTATAACATTGACTGTTGATGTGTCCATTGTGCACACAGATTCTGCAAAACTTTTAAAGCTATTATGTTGTGTAGATGGTTGCGAGTCACTTGCATTGAGGATAAGGCACATGTTTTTATCCCGGATGCCCTTCCTGACACAACGATCACCACTTTGGGTTTAGAACCAGATAATTTAGCATCTCCAATCTATCTATGGAGTGCGGGAGGAACCTATGCAAACTCCACACAGAAATTTGTCTCACATTCAACATCTAATAGGTGTTCTATGTTCTACTGTGAATGAAATATTGGTTATATGTTAGATTTGAAATACTTCACACCCTGTTTTTCTTTACAATTGTCCCAATGTCCAACTTTGTTTTGAATTAGGGGTAATTTTCAGTGTAAGTCGTGGTGGATTTGGACATGGACCTTTATCTGCAATGGTATAATTTTTCATTGTTGTACTGGAATTTTTTTAGACTTTTTTAAATTGGCAAACCCAGATAAATGGTGGATTCAAATCCACCAATGGCAATGATTGCGGCATTTCGGGAAAGGCCTGAAACAACAACATCAAGCACTGTAGAGTCCATAAATACTTTATTATAATAAACTGATTTCATCATCTACAGCATTAAAGATCTTGGCAACAATTCTGACCCTCTGTCATTGCTCCGAAAGAAATTCTCTTCTGGACTTTCATGGTCCGTGTATACATGTGTGCTGGAGTTTCTCCTACTTTAAGACAGCAATTCAAGAGCAGTTCGCTGTATGTATGTCCACTACAGACACAGTAAAACGCTATTTTGGCGGATCACTCTGGTTTGTAGTCTGGGATTTAAAAATGAATATATATGAAATAAAACAAGAGAATGTACAGCAGGTCCTGTAAACATCTTCCAAATATTATAAACACACTGAACTCAGCTGTTCAGACGTATATGACCACAATGCCTCAGAAGTTCACATACATCATAGAAGCAACAAACAGACAAGAATTGCTGGTTATGAAGAATCCTGAAAGCAAGTCAGAAAGCATGAAGACTCGAATTCTTGGAAGCTTCCAGAGCTGTTTCCACTATGAAAATGGACAGTTATGATAATATAAGCAATTTTCAACAAAGTTTAATAGTCAGAGCTCAAAAAATCAGCCATACAACCATTTCAAGGGTATAACGTTATATAGCATTCTGGCAAAACCTTACAATTACAACAGCAGCGTGACAGTTTAAAAAAGATTGGGTGAATGTGACTAGCATATTACAGCTTGCATTCCACATTTATTTAAAAGCGTATTAAAAGACACAGCATCTGGCCACGTGTGTTTGACTGGAGATGCGAGCGTCGAACCAGTGAGGCCAATTAACAGATATGTTGAAGAAGCCACGGGACGATTTGATTACGGAGGATGTTCGCACCTTGTGGATTGTGTTCCCTGATATCTGCATGCCATAATTAATCAAAAATGATGGAACAACCAATTAATACCCCAATTAGTTTTCATTATCCAGAGATTTTTCAGTGTAAATAAAATATATTCTTTTCGATTTGGTATTTTCATATTCGTGCAAATCTCCTGTTTCATCAGGGCAAAGAACAGTGTGAAAGAAGTCAGGATCTACAAACCCAAAAAGTTGGGACAAAGCCGTGTTTACCACTGCAAGACATCCCCTTTTCTCTTTACAACAGTCTGTAATCGTCTGGGGACTGAAGAGACAAGTTGCTCAAGTTGAGGGATAGGAATGTAACCCATATCTTCCATTTTATGATGCGCCAAATGTTTTCTATGGGTAAAAGTTAGGTACCTGGACCCTTCTTCTACGCAGCCATGATGCTGTGATTGATGCAGTATGTGGTTTGCCATTGACATGCTTAAAAATGCAAGGTCTTCCGTGAAAGAGGATTCATCTGGATGGGAGCATGTGCTGCTCTAGAACCTGGATATACCTTTCACAATTGATGATGTGTAAGCTGCCCATGCCACACACACTAATGCAAACCAATACCACCAGAGATGCAGGCTTCTGAACTGAGCGCTGATAACAACTTGGGTTGTCCGTCTCCTTTTTAGTCCTAATGACACGGCATCCCTGACTTTCATAAAAAACTTTCCACCCTAGACCCTTATGCACAGAGATTCTTCCAGATTCTTTGAATCTTTTGATGATATTATGCACTGTAGATGATGATATGTTTACACTCTTTGCAATTTTACACTGTCCAACTCCTTTCTGATATCACTCCACTATTTGTCGGTGCAGAATTAGGGGGATCAGTGATCCTTTTTCCATCTTTACCACTGCTACTCCAAGATGCTCTTTTTATAACCAGTCATGTTAATGACCTATTGCCAATTGACCTAATGAGTTGCAATTATTTGTACCTTTAACTTTTCCAGCCTCTTATTGACCCATCCCAATCTTTTTGAGATGTGTTGCTGTCACGAAATTTCAAATGAGCCAATATTTGGCATAAACTTTTAAAATGTCTCACGTTCGAGATTTGATATGTTGTCTATGTTCTATAGGAAACCCAACGGTAAACTTGATCCTGTTTGTCTCTTGTTTAATGTCCTTATGTGTTTACATAAAGCATTATAAGGACACTGTTGTTTCCTGAGAGGTCTTGGTATTAATCTTTCCAAGTGAACTGACTTTTCTATTCTGTTGGAATTTGAGATGTTCTGTAACATGTAAGTCACAGATAATGAGATTGCACACACTGGACCATGCATCAGACACTAAATAATATAAAATAAATATATAATAATTGGGCATGGACAATATGCATTTTGTTGCTTTCACAGCCTCAGAAAAGCCTCAGATTACTGTGTGATACTCTATTACCCCCTTGTAGTGGGTACATCTGTGGGAAAACCCATATGCATGTCTATCCTTTATCCAGCTATCTTCCTCTTCAGGGTTTTGTGGGCCAGCCGCAACTCTGGCCGCAAGAGCAGGAACAACCCTAAAAAATGCACCAGTCTATCATAGTGCCCACAAACACAGTCACACACATTCACACACTAAGGGCCACTTTAAAAACGCCAATTAACCTAGCATGCATGTCTTTGAAATGTGGGAACAAACTCAATCACGGGACAAAACCTGCAAGAAAGAACAGAGACAACATGCAAACTCCACACAGAAATTTCCCAGGACATCCCAGTCACGGATCAAACACAGGTCCTTCTTGTCCGTCTTTTTTTCCAGTACCAATTTTGAGCACATTTTCTATGGTTCTATGAAAAAGTATTTGACACACGCAAAGTCATGCTAAGATGCCTTCGAAAAAAATAATGAATATATTTCTACATAGAACAAAGCACAAAGTGCAGTAAATATTAATATACTAAAGGAAGTTCATATTTTCTAGCGATCAAAAGTTCTAACCCCAGGGTGCAGTCGTAGGATTGTGGTTTAGGAACCAGTCTTGCGACCGAAAGGTCCCTGGTTTGGTTCCAAGTACAGACAAGACATGGCTGACGTGCCCTTGAGCAAGGCACCTAACCCCCAGTTGCTCCCGGGGCACGTGTGCTCACTTCACCTGTGTATGTGTGTGTTTCACTGCACGGATGGGTTAAATGCAGAGGACCATAAAAGTATCAATTTAGTTATATAGTTAAATTTAAAAAAAAGTCGAAATCACATCCAACCGCACTGGATTTTACAGGGAAATCCACCGACCCAACATTTTATATTAATATTGATCCAGTAGTACTACTTATGCTGCACTCCATTCCAATATTTCAGATCCAATACTCCATATTAAATTACATCTAATTTAATGCATCAGTATGCATCAACGCAGACACATATACACACACACGCTGGTGTTGCTATAATCGTAAGGATTTTAAATTAATATCATTGTTAATGCAGCAAATTAATTCTAACCCGAACCCTAACCCTAAGTTTAACCTCAGTAATGTTTGGCTTTTTTACATTTTTGTAAAAAACTTTCCTTACAGGAACCCAGAAAATGTCCTCACACGTTAAAAGTATGAGATAATTCATATTCTTGTGTTGCACACAAATATATAAAACCATATCCACATGCAAACACACATACACACACACACAGAAACACACACATACACAAGTTTGGCTTGCTATACCGGCGGCGACTTTCCATTTACATCACTCTTAATTATGCTAATTAATGCTAGAATTAAGCTTTTACCTGTGTAATAAAAAATCAACTCTATGGCTCTTTTACTTTTTATTTTTCTGTTAAAAACAATAAATAGCTCTTTCCTTATGGGGACCAACAAAATGTCCTCAAAGTTGTAATAATATTAGATATTTGTGTCCTTAT
Source organism: Aspidoras spilotus (assembly GCA_028565295.1). Classification (NCBI taxonomy): domain Eukaryota; kingdom Metazoa; phylum Chordata; class Actinopteri; order Siluriformes; family Callichthyidae; genus Aspidoras; species Aspidoras spilotus. The sequence continues at coordinate 3,858,630 of JAOUQV010000010.1, read as the reverse complement.
AAAGCTAGTTATAAAGCCATTAGCACACCCACACACACACACACAGAAATTTGTCATGCTTTAATGGTGGGGACGTTCCATTGACATAATTATTAATGAAGCTAATTGGTGCTACACTAACACACTGTTTGTTAAAATAATTATTATTCTAAAATGTCCTTAGGATGTCAAAAGTATCAGGTATTTCTATCCATGTGGACACAAAAACAACCACACACACTGAATATGTCTGTACAGGACTGATTGATTGTCCTTCCAAACTCACACACTGATAGTGATCTAGTGATCCAGAAAAGCCCACTCAGCTGCTTCAGACCTGCATTTCAGAAGAAAAAAACCATTATAAAGTACACCTGAGCTGTTTAGGCATTTGACCTGATTCTGCATTGAAGCTGCCAACATTTACCCATGCGGCTCTCTTTCTCTTCTCTCTTTCTCTCTCTTAGGATCAAGATTAACTGTGATCACGAAGCATGAACAAACGACTGATTCTAGACATGCGGTGAACGCAACCCCGGCTCTAAACCGCCTGCTAATGTTCCGTGCTGCGAACAAGCTCATCTGCTGAACACACACTGTGTAATATCTGCCCCCTGATATCTGCGACGTTCAGTCTCACAGGTGGGTGTAGGAGCTTTTCCAGGACAGCAGCATGAGCAGATATTATTATGCATAATCAAGTACAGCTACTAGGTGTGTTCACAAACCACACACACGTAAATACATGTACAGCTATACAGCCAGTATATACAGTATATTACACATGATGGGTCTTACATGGAAAGCTTTACCTCAAGTGTGTTAATGTTTCCCAAACCAAACTTTCTATTTCAATATGGCTTAATGGAGGTCTGGGGATAAAAAGTTGACAGTTTCATCCCCAATCAATTATGCGTTGCATCGTACCCCCACCAGAAACCGGAAGTCTTTATGGGACTATGGGAGTTCATAGAAGAATTGATGTACCTCCTTTTTGATTAAGATTAGTTTCTTGTTTAAGATTATAAAAACAGAGAACATTAGAAATGCCAACAAGAAGTGCCTTAGTGTTCAAATTGGACAAGCCTGGTGGCCAATCTTCATTAATTGCCCATTGCACCAGTAAGAGCAGAGTGTGAAGGTTCTATTAGCAGGGTAAGAGCACAGTTTTGCTCAAAATATTGCAATGCACACAACATTATGGGTGACATACCATAGTTCAA
>JAOUQV010000010.1:3533237-3549027 GCA_028565295.1 Aspidoras spilotus | reverse complement strand
AATCAAATAGTTGCAACTCAGTACATTTAGGCATGTAGAGGTGGTGAAGGCAACTTGCTGAAAGGCAAACCAAGCATCAGAATGGGGCAGAAATGTGATTTAAGAGACTTGGAATGTAGCATGGTTGTTGCTGCCAGACAGACTGGTCTGAGTATTTTAGAAAACTGCTGCTCTACTGGGATTTTCGTGCAAAGCCATCTTGGGTTTACATAGAATCAAAAAAAATTATCCAGTGAATGGCAGTTGCATTGTGATGTGTTAGGTCAGAGGAGAATGGGCAGACTGATTCTAGATGATAGAACCTAAATAACCGCATATTACAACAAAGCAATGCAGAATACCATCTCTGTTAAAAGTATGCCATGGAGAATTAAGGCAATTCTGGAGGTAAAGGGGGTCCAAACTTTTACTAAAATGGTGTACCTAATAAAGTGGCCTGTGAGTGTACAGTACTGTCCAAAATTCGAATGTTAAATAGAAATTTTATTATGTAAAGAAAGCAACTTATTATATAACATTCTGCTTATTAGGGAAAGAGAAGTGCATCTGTCAAAGTCTAAAGAGTCTATTAAACCCTCAGTACATCATGTCTTACGCCTTATCACTTTGCAATGTTTGGCTCCACGGATGTTCTCCATGGCATAAGGATACTGACTGAGCATCCTAATTTCTTGTTGGCACGGCACAATTTATTTGCAGCACTGCACACTCCAGCAACTGAGCCATCCAGACTGCTAGAACCTACTCAGCACAAGCTACCAGATAATTAATGTTCAGTACTGTGAATAAATATTTTACAGATCTTTCAAACAAACTTCAAACAAAAGAACCTTTTATAAATATGTGGATCAAAAACAAAAGACATTGTTCTTCCCTTGCTGACATGTTTAATTATGAAGCTAGACAGAGAGTTAACAAATTAAAAGACTTCGCCAATACTAGGCCATCTCTTTATGCACCGTTTACTAAAGAGCTGCTCTTTTATATAAGCTTTGTAAAAAAATAAATAAACCTCCGGATAGACTAGAGCATCTGAGTCTTGGTTTCTTACAGTGGCTACTGACTAAATTCTAGAACACCACTATACAGGGGTTAGACAATGAAACTGAAACACCTGTCATTTTAGTGTGGGATGTTTCATGGCTAAGTTGGACAAGCCTGATGGACAATCTTTAAGGTTCAATTAGCAGGGTAAGAGCACAGTTTTGCTCAAAATATTGCAATGCACACAACATTATGTGTGACATACCAGATTTCAAAGTGGACAAATTGTTGGTGCACGTCTTGCTGGCACATCTGTGACCAAGACAGCAAGTCTTTGTGATGTAGCAAGAGCCAATTTGGGTTGTTTTGGAGAAGCAAGTCAGTAAATGTTTTCCTCCACTAGCATCACGTAGTGACCTGGCCACTATCCTGCAAGAAGAATGGCTTATAATCCCCCCAGGTGTTTCAGTTTCATTGTCTAACCCCTGTATATGCTACGAACTCCTTATTATGTCACAATAGTAACTAAAATTAAATCTCCAAACCTGTCGAATATAATTAGAGATTAGGGCTAACTACTTCTGTGCTGTAGCGCACCGATCACACAAGGATTCCTGTACAAGGATTTAGAAAAGTGTTTGAATAATAAGGTTCTTCTAGAGATGTCTGTCATATTTGCTTATTTTTTGCAGCAACACCTACAGATTTGTAAATCTTAAATCATTCTTTATTGATTCTTTAATTTATAATAGAATTGATAATAATTAAAAATAAATCATATTTCTTATACAAATGCAATTTGGATTAACAGACTGTATTATTGTCTGTCCTAGATTTTCATACCGGACCGTGATTGGCTGTTTGATTTGATAATGCAGTAACACTTGCCTTCAATGATTTTTCATCAAAATCTGACATCTAAATGCACATTTGGAGAAATATCCTGTTCACATAACAGTTCAGATTTATTCTTTTTTATAGCGTTGGTATTGCACACTGTGGCACAGTGTGCAGTGCTTATTGCCTCGGCTTTCTCTGGTTTGGTGCTCCGGTTTCCTTCTGCATACCAAAGATATATGTGTTAGGTGAATTGGTGTTGATAAAGTGGCCTTTATTGTGTATATGTGTGTGACTGTGTGTGGCCTATGATGGAGTGGCGCCCTGTCTAGGGTTGTTCCTGCCCTTGCACCCAAAATTGCCCGCTAGATAATGAATGAGTGAATGAATGCATTGCATTGCATATTTTTGAAAATGCTCTATCCAGTATTTTATTCTAATGGTAATGCAATTGTAGAAACCTAGGGTTAGGGTTTGATTTATTTGGCCCATATTTGGACAGAATCTAAACATGTGTTTTACATATAGCTGTGAAACAATCTATAAAAATAAAAATAAACAGTAATTAGTCAAGTAATGGGTGGCATGGTGACACAGTCAGTAGTGCTTTTACCTCACAACAAGAAGGACCAGGGTTATATTCTGGGTAGGACAACTTGGGAAATTTCTGTGTGGAGTTTCTCACATTTCCTCCCGCATTACAAAACTTGCACTCTAGTTTAATTGGTGTCTCTAAAATGCCCTTTAGTGTGTAAATGTGTTTAGTGTGTAAATGTGATTTATGATGGATTGGCACCCTGTCTAGGGTATTGTCCTTGCTACCAGAGTTGCCGGGTGGGCACCAGCTGGCCCGCGACACAGTGGGGATTATGAAAAATTTCGCAATAGTTTACTATGGTTTTGCCAGGTGAGCTGTTTTGAAACGAACCTTTCCAGAAACTGTGCTATTTGTATTAAATTGTGATGAAGTGAGATCATGAAGTTTGACAGCACTAGCTCATCTTTTCAATTCCCTTATGAAACAGCTCAGTAACAAACTGCAGGATATTTACCTCTGATGTCTTATTGTTTTAAATAATTGCTTTCCAGCTAACGTATCATGAAATGCCAGTCAGCACACATTTCCGCTGTGAAATGCTTTATTACCGAATCACCAATGGCTGAGTGGTTTGGATAGACCTGTGATCCAGAAGAGATTAGCTTATCTTAAGTGCGCTTGTTTCGAACCCTCGACTGCTGTATGACTTCAAAACGGCTATAATGAAACTTAACAAGGTCTCGGGTATTATTTAGAGATTACTGAGCATGGATGTTAGAAGGCAACATTTATCAAAAGACACTCAATTACAGTGCTCTTAGAAAAGGTCAATTCCTGTTACATACCTATTTTAGTCTCATATGTGAGGACAAAAATAAAGCACAGAGGAAATAATTGCCATAAATGGCATACAAATTGCTTCATAACACAAAAAGGAGGATGAAAAAATTCTCAAATGATCTCGAATCCATCTCTGTCCTGTCTTGATTTAGCCATATGTACGAAAGGCTTCCTTTCTCCTTCCCTCAGATATTAAAGACTTTTCATCACCTTGGGCAGTTTGAGGTCACTCTCATTTCAGAGTTGTGATTTGCTGTAGTCTGTCACATATGCAAATGGACTTTTAATTTGGCAGTAATGCCCAAGCCAGTGCTGGCTAATGAAGTCCGGGGGTTTTTAGGCTAATCGCTCTGGTTGAGTGATGAAGAACTCGTGCGCTGGTGTGAATCAAAGTTCAAGTTCCACGACTCACTTCCTTCTCTTTTTCCTGGTTTGGAGATTGGAAACTATTTCAGTGCTCTAAATAACTTTAAAAAATACTGACAGATACACAATAGAATTAAATCAATAGAACAATATTTGTCTCTGGAAACAGAAGTTCTGTCATGCATCTGCCCTGTTTTCCCCAAAAACTTACTTATTCAATTTACTCATGCAGGCACTCCAACCTGGCACACCTGGGACTAAATAGAGGAGCAGCAATCTGTTCTCCTGAGAAGATATTCTGGATAGTGTGCTGGGTCAACACACATAATACATGTCATGTTGGACTTGACTTTGCTCATTCCTGTGGCCACTTTGTAGAACAATCCACCATGAAAGTGTGGAGCTCCAACATAAGCTTCAAATAAGGGCCATCGATGGGAGTCCCATTGGCGTAGGCAATGCCACTCACCGGACCCCTCCTTTGAGGATGACTGTGGGGGTTTTTCATGAATAAGTGATCACGTTCCTACCATGGATGACTTGCCATGACCCACTGATCTTATGGCAACACCGGAAGAGACAGATGTGGTCCAAGACATGTTTTGAACACTGCTTACTGTCTCTGCCTCTCAGTCTCAGATCTACTACCATAGAAAGCCCCCTAGTCCAAGCCATACCTTGATGCTATGATGATCTCCAAGAAGTTTTTACTAAGAAAAAAACAGAAGGACTCCCTCCACATAGGCAGTTTGATTGCAAGATTGATCTTCTAGCTGCATCCTGTCCAGAAATAAAATAGTTGCTCTCTAATTGCCTGAAAATTAAGCTATGGAGGACTATATCCAAGAGGCTCTAGCAGAGGGATCCATCAGCCCTGGAGCAAACTCTGGAGGTCAACATCTTTACAAACTTAGATCTCAGAAGTGCTTACAACCTGGTGTGGATGAGAGAGGGAAATGAGTGGAAGACCGCCTTTAGCACCACCTCTGGCCACTATGAGTATTGCATAATGCCATATGGGCTGGCTGCCAAGCGTCTTCCAGCATTTCATTAATAAAGTTCTACGGGACATTCTGGGAAAATGGGTTATTGTATATATTGATGACATTCAGGTTTATTCTCCTGATCTTGAGTGTAGTAGGTGTTACAATGATTACTGAAGCATCAACTCTGTGTAAAAGAAGACAAATCCCTAATCCATCAGCAGAAGATCGATTACTTGTGGTACTAAATTGTACTTAAAGGAGTAGCTATGGATCATAGTAAGGTGAAGCCACAACCCAAAATGTCTCACATGGCCCCTAGAAGCCTTACAAGCCTTTGAAGCCCTAAAATGTGCCTTCACCACAGCCCCAATCCTTAAGCAGCCCGATCCTAAAATCCCCTTATGTGTAGAGGTGGATGAATCTTACAAATGAGTGGATGCCATTCTCTCTCAGTGCCAGGGTGAACCATGCAAACTGCACCCTATAGCATTCTTCTCTCATAAGTTGTCCATGTCCAAGAGGAATTATAATGTGAGAGATTGTGTGCTTCTTGCTGTCAAACTAGCCCTGGAAGAATGGAAGCACTGGTTAGAGGGAGCTGTACATCCCTTTATCATTTATACAGATCATAAAAATATTGAGTACCTGAAAGCAGCCAAGTGATTGAATCCTTGTCAGGCTTGGCGGCCCTATTCTTCACCTGCTTTAATTTCACCATCTCATACAGGCCAGGGATTAAGAATATTCATAAGGAGAATAAAGCCAGTAAAGAGGTTCATCCCATCCCACCTAAGGAACAGTTTATTAATGCCATCCGATGCAAGTTGAATGAAGAAATCAAAGCTCAACAGCCCACTAGAGGTCCCAGCAAGTATCCTCCTGGATTGCTATTTGTTGCCTCCGCTCTTCACAGTCATCTCCTCCTGTGGGCTTATGTTGCTCCTGGATCTGCTCATCCTGGAACTCGACGCACCTTGGAGCTCATCAACACAAAATACTGGTGGGCTAAATGAGCAAAGATGGTAATGATTTTGTCACATCATGCTGTGTGTGCCCAAGACTCCTCATACTTAGCTTGGAAATTGCTACCCCTACCACTTGGCAGTAGATTTCTTCACCAACTGCTTTCATTAAAGTCTCAAAAAGTTGGGACGGGGCAATGAGAGGCTGGAAAATGTAACGGTACAAACAATTGCAACTCATTAGGTCAATTGGCAATAGGTCATTAACATGACTGATTATAAAAAGAGCATCTTAACGTGGAAGCGGCTCTCAGAAGTAAAGATGGGAAGAGGATCACCAATCCCCCAATTCTGCACTAACAAATAGTGAAGCGATATCAGAAAGGAGTTAGACAGTGTAAAATTGCAAAGAGTTTGGTTATTACATATCATCATCTACAGTCCGGAAAACCATAGTGCAGGGGTAGGCAATCCTGGTCCTGGAGTGCCAAAGTCCTGCACAGTTTGCAGAATTCTCTGTTAACAAACATACTAAATCTGGTAATTAACAGCTGAGTTGAATCAGGTGTGTTTGAGCATGGAAAACATAAAATTGTGCAGGACTTCGGCACACCAGGACCAGGATTACCTACCTCTGCCATACTGGCTTCTGTATAATTCAAAGTAGAAGCCATACCAGATGTGTCGTCCCTGGGCCAAGGATCATTTAAAATTGACAGTGGCAAAGTGGAAAACTGTTCTGTGGTCAGACGAATCAAAATCTTTATTTCCTTTATAGAAATCAGGGACACCTTGTAGTTCAAAATAAAGAGGAGAAGGATGACCCAAGTTGTTATTAGCGCTCAGTTCAGAAGCCTGCATCTCTGATGGTATAGGGTTGCATTAGTGTGTGTGTGTGGCATGGGCAGCTTACACATCTGAAAGGACACCATCAATGCTGAAAGGTATATCAAGGTTCTAAAGCAATATGCTCCCATCCAGACAACGTCTCTTTCAGGGATGACCTTGCTGTTTCCAACATGACAATGCTAAACTGATCAATTACAGCATCATGGCTGTGTAAAAGAAGGGTCCGGTACTGAACTTTCATCCATGGAAAACATTTGCCGCATCATAAAATATAAGACATGTTTTTATTTACAATTTGTACTTTGTGCCAACTCTGGGCAACTCTGGGCACAAAGGCAGGCACGACCTAGACAGGGCAACAATCCATGGTAGGACACACACACACAGTCACACATTCACACACAAGGACAACTTTAGATTCACCAATTAACCTTTTGAATGCAGGAGGAAAACTGAGCAGCTGTAGAAAACCCATTCGAACACAGGTGAACATGCAATCTAAGCACTACATCACTTTGCCATCAACAGCACAAATATTTAAAAATTATCAATTTAAAATCTGAACTCCTTACAAAGGTGGTTCTATAGAAAATAATCATAATCAGTGATAGTTTTATTAATCATGTGCAGAAATTCTTCAATGGCTTTAACCTATACAGGGGTACAGTGAGCACATATGCCTGGATCAGTGCGTAGCCCCTGATTAATGGGCATGGGGTAAAACTGGAGTTTAGGTGCTTTGCTCAACAGCTTAATGCTTCTTGCCAGAGCGGGACTTTAACTGGCATTTGAACATACATTTCGTCCCAAATCCCACTTCTATAAACAGTAGGCCAGGACCCAATAGCCCAATGAATCAACACCCAATCATAATTGAAATCAACAAACTATTAGTTTAAAAATATAAAAGCCCTTTCCCTGTAACTAGATTGTGCTCCAAGTCATATTTATTGCACATTTCCGCTGTCAACGCGAACCACAAACTTCAAATGAAGTCCCACACTTAATTTATCTGACTGTTCTAATAGATCATGTGGTTATTAATACAGCACTAGATCTTGCTGAATTTTCCAATAAGTAGGCGATTTGCAATTATCGCATTTCACTTATACAAAACCACAAAAATGCACTGAGTACTAAAATGAACACCACACGAACCAGAAACCAAAGGCTTTCCCTATGAGGTCATTGGTGAAAAATAATCCCATAACACACACTGTATTTCTTCAGTACTATTCAGGATAGCTCACAAATTCTCTCAGGTCATGTCAGGTCATGTATTTGTGCATCACATTTTCTTATTTGTGTCATGTGTACCTCTTTAAATTACAGCCTAGTAATTTTGGGGTAAGTAAGGTGTAAGTAATAATAATTAGAGAGTAAATAAATTGTAGTTCTGCTAGAAAAATATTGGTTATTACTGGTATCGCACAAACATTGCCCGAGTATGGCAGTATTTTGTTCCATTAGTCCCAAAACAGGCTTATAATAGTTAGTATACTCTCATACAGTATGCTTTGTAAAATAACGTCATGACAATGATCCTTCCTACAACCTTATGTAGCCTCCTGTCATATCGCATACCCTGCTGAACCGGGTCTGCTGTTTTCTATATTTATTTACATGAGTCTCCACACTGGGCCATTATAACATACAGATCCGTGAGGGAGTGAACAAGAAAAAAGAGAGAAAAGCAATGGTAATGTTGAACTTTCACCCTCTACCCTTGTACTGACCTCTCACATACACCCACTCATGGAGGCCCTGTTGAGATGAAGTGTCCAGGATGTGAATACTTAAAAAAGAAGGGAAAGATCATCCTGAGGGAAGCTTTATCAACCTCTATAAATGAACAGAGGAAGCGGGTGTATGCGTAATTACTAGTGATTCAACTTTAATCAAATACACAATAGGTGGACCATCAAACATACTGTAAAACCTTTAAAGTTACAGCAATGACAACACAAACACGTTTAAAGTCAAGCCAAACACCTGTTGAGAGGCAGGAGGAAGTTAATAGAAAGCCAGATGTTTTAAGGGAATGGTTAAACAGACCCTTTTCGTCTCATTAGCTTCAGAATTTCTGCCTTTATTTTATTAATTTTTTATATCCCCTTTAATCCTTACAGGGAATCCAGTGCCACGCCTTGCAGGGTTCGAGGCAGGTTCAACACTTGACACACCATTATAGGGAAATTATACACTAAGGGCAAAGAAAGTCTCTGGACTGTAGGAGGAAACCAGGGCACCTAGAGTAAATTCACAAGGAAATGGGGAGCACATGGAAACTTTCCAGGATGGCTTTCCTGTGCATAAAACCTGGGACCTTCTTGCTCTTAGATTATTTCTTTCTTTATTTCTAAATTGTCAATTGATGCTGTTTTCCTGTAGATTTTTAGAATTAGCCTTAACCTCCAAATAGATCTCCCAATCTAAGTAGTACAGGAATATATTTTTCACAACACAGTCATGTTAATGACATCCTAAGTGGTACTAAACAACCATAACCAATATTGTTTTTGGGTAACTGATCAAGGTTCAAGTTCCAAGCTACATAACACATTTTAGACCAAAAAGAAGAAGCATACCGGCTTAATGAGACAGGCAAAGATTTCAGAAGACACTTAGCAAAACATAGCAGCTTATTACTGTACAGTACTGTTAAAAGAAATTAGTTTTAGGAGAATTTTGCCTAGTTTTAGAGTGTAAGTAAAGCACTGGGTACATGTTGTACTGGGTACATCCTGAAGAAGTTGATCCTCACTACTTTTTTCAGCAAACAGCAGCCTTCGTTATGTATTTTACCTCAAAAGTAGAATCTTCTGCAATATGCTGCCTCTGTTAATAAATTTGTACTGAATCATTAACTTATAGTTAATTCTAACAAATCCAATAGCAATAGGATGCCTACGAATGTTTGCATAGTACTGTGCACTGTATATGACAAACAAATCTCCAGGATATCTACAGATGATGTTACCTTGCTGTCTGTTAATAAACCAAAACCTGCAAAACCTAAATCAGAAGTAGTTTTGGTACAGGTTCCAAGATAACAGATTTGGCTTTCAATACATATCTGATAGCCTTCAAGATACAACAGCCCCCCCCCCTTTTGTCCAACTGTATTGACATTTCACTACAATTCCTTCATTGTGTCTCATGCATCAGATAAAACGAGTAGCCTATGGGAGTTGGGGCACAATTCAATAACATTTCACTGGAAAAATTAATAAAACACCACAGATCGCTATCTAGTTCAATTTAAAGAAAGTCCTAACACTCTGATGTAGATCTCCAGTGTCTCCATAGCATTTCCTCTATTCCTCCAACGGTGTTTTTGTGTGTATGAGGGGTTCTGCACACACTGGGCTACTCTATTGGCTCTGAGTGAGAGGATACACACAGAGACACACACACACACATGCACACATAGACAAACCTTGCGGGTATAACACAGATAGAGGTACAGTATATTACTGAACACACACAATGTGTATGACCCCAAAGACCCATCTTTAGGTGGACCCCCCACCACAACACACACTAATCTGTGAGGCCAAGAGAGCCTCATATCCCTTCGAGCCTTCCGCTGTCTGACTCCCAAACGCTCCCTCATTAAAACCCTGCCCTGGGACAAACTCCATCTATTTCTTTTTCTCTTTTTATGCATTGTGAACCTCTTCTTTTTCCCCCATTTTCACCCCCATTCAATTTTTACTGTCCCTTGTCTTTCAGGTGGAGAGGAAATACAGACAACAAACTGTAGATCACATAACAGAACTCTATCACTGATTCTTTTCCTATAACAGAATGTATAACAGAACTGGAAATGTTTGATTCCGCATGTTCTATAAGCAACCTAGATCTTTATTTAGAGCTCTATGTCCATAGTGTAGAAGGAAATATGGTATGGTATTATGTTCCAGAAAAGCCCACCCATAAGTACAGCAGCATCAGTTTTGACTCTGACAGGTCCTTAACTCTAGTGGCACGGTGGTGCACTGGGTAGCACTTTTCCCTCGCAACAAGAATGTCCTTCATTTGATTCCAAAGTATAGCAACTTTTGTCCTTTCTGTGTGGAGTTTGTATGTTTTCCAGGGTTTGCAGGGTTTCCTTCGGGTACCTAACCTACATCAGATGTAATTGTAATTGGTCTCAATTGGTTAACTTTTTTAATGCATTTTTTTAGCTGAAATATTGTGTTACATTAGCGGTATGGTTGCCATCTAACATCAAGTTTGGATTTCCAAGTAGAGCAGCCCTGGTTGTTTCTGGCTGGACTGTGCATGTCCATGTTCCTCTGGGTGCTCTCAATCTGTGTTTACCTTTGCAGGTTCCCCAAATATGGAAACTGCATGATTTGTGATAGTAGAAGAGCTGACTTCAAACACTTTCCTTGTACAATTCTGGGCAGTCACTGGCTAATGACTAGAGAAGCAGATTTGGGACCAAAAGGTCTGGCTCAAGCCTAATCTGTGTATATGTGTTATCAATATGGGATCAATAAACTGGGGAGCAATCTGGATAGAACATCACGGCCCTGGGTGCAATTCTCGTGTGGGTGTTTTGGTTCTGTGTGGAGTTTGCATGCTCTCCCTGCATGGGTTTCCTCCCACAGTACAAACACATTAGGCTAATCGGTATCTGTAATCTTAATTGGTCTAATTGGTCTTCATGCATATTGAACATCTTCTATAATTGCTGACACTTGTCACACTTTGATGAACTCCTGCATCGACTACTTGTACATGCTGTGTCTCATATATGCTTTTTATTATGCCTGTACTGAACAGGTGACACATTTATCGTAACCGATGTACCTTCTTTACAATGTACCTTCTAACATATGCCTGTACTGTCACATTCCCAGCACATACTTACAAAATGACTCTTGTTTTGTGCCTACTGGGCCCATTACCTCTCAGTTTGACTTTCACGTCGAGCAAATGAATTCAGGCTGGATAAAAACAGTCAGGTGTATGTACATGTGTGCATGTGTGTATATGTGTATGTGTGTAATGTACAGTATGTGTTCCTAGCAGTGTGTTAACAGGTTTCACTCTCTCAGGCTCTCTCACCTGCAAGTGAGTTTACCTGATTAGCTCAGCTGAGAGCTCGCACCACTAAACACCTTTAAGCTCTGCTTCTGTGAGTCTCACACACTCACCTATTTAACCGATGTGTGATCAGAGGTGCTGGAGCAAGCTTCTGTCTAATCTTCCCACAAACCACCTTGTGTTTGATCGTCCAGAATATATCCGGCTGTGAGAGGGTGCTTCGCTTTTCCAGCTGTGCTAGAAAAAATTTTGGATTCAGATAGTCGTATTTTCCTTCTCTACGTAGTTAATAGATTATGTAGACTGTTTTATGAATTCATTTTTTAACTTGTCCATGAGAAGAATTCAGATTTCAGAAGGTTCTCTGAAAGCTCCACTCGTGGCCACTGCTATTGTGCCCTGTTATATGCCATCATCAATTCATTCATTGTTTGAATGTTTCATCTTAATTTATATTTTGCCTTCTAGGGCAAAATATTTCGATGTCCATCATATCCGACACTGAGGAATCCATGCCATGGGGCAATTTAACCAAGAAGAATGATTGTGACATAAACCATATGATTCTTTATCGTTACAATCATTGTAGCAATGGGTAGCACTGCCACCTCAGAGCAAAAGGTTCCCAGTTTGAGTCCAGGTTGGGGCATCTTGGGTCCTTTCTGTGTGATAATTGCATGTTCTTGCTGTGTCAGCCTGGGTTTCCTCCCAGTACTCTGGTTTTCACCCATAGTCCAAAGACAGGATAATAGGTATCTCTAAATTCAATCTTTTGTCTGTGCGTGTGTGTGTACACTATCGGTAGAGTAACACCCTGTTCACGGTTGCTCACCAGCTCCGCCAAGACCATAGCTAGGAGTAAGTGGGTATAGAACATCAGTATGATATTGATATGATTTTTACATATAGACAAAACAAGCAAGGCCTGCTGGTCTAAAAAAATTTATCAGCAACTTCAATGGATCACACAAACAAGCTCTACACCTTTGTCTCCACCTCTAATGTTTTTCTCTCTGTCTCTTATACTGTTCATCACTTCCCCTTTATTAACCCCTCTCTCCTCCCTTTCCCTTTTTCTACCCACCTGTTTTTCTTTCCTTTAATGAGAGGCTCACAGGATCTGGCGATAAATGAATACAACTTCAGTCGGCGGTGGCAGAAGGAGCTGAGACTGACAGTATCAAAGGGCTTTTGGCCACCCATCACAGCAGCCGAGCAGGTTTCCGTCAAGCTGCGTTGCTCGCCATGGGTTTGCATGACAGACGGCTTTCTGTCCCAACTTTGACTTTAGCACGCTCTGTAGTTTTAGATAGGCCCTTCATATGTGTGTGTCTGTCTCACTTTCACATCCAAACGAGAGAGGTATTCCTAGGTATTCCTAAAGAGTAACAAAAGAAAAAATAGACTTAGATTAAACTGATTCATGTTCCATCCAGCCAGCAAGACAGATGCATGCTGGGAAAAGCTTGATGAAAGTTGAGTATTTAACTTAGGCTTGATTGCATCAGAGGGGTGTGTGCAAAGCATCATGGTTAATGATGCTAACAAGTTTAGTAGAGTGGCAGCACGGTGGCGCAATGGATAGAGCTGTTGCCACACAGCAAGAAGATCCCAGGTTCTAACCACGGGTGGGGTGACTAAAAAAATTTCTGTTTGGAGTTTGCATGTTTTCTTTGTGTTTGCGTGGGTTTTCTCTGTTTCCTCCTGCATTCCAAAGACATGCATGAGAGGTTAATTGGTGTCTCTAAATTGCCCATTAGTGTGTGTAGGTATGTGTGCTCTATGATGTCTAGGGTTGTTCCTGCCCTTGCACCCAGAAAAAGGGAAGTCAAATTTATTCTGACCTTAAAAAAGCCGCCAGTTCTAATGTTTTTTTTAAACCAGAAAGCACAAAAGAAATGTACAATTGCCAGCCTTTGATTTAGGGATTCACTTTCAGAGTGTAGGGTACACAGTTAGGGTTAGTGGGTAAGGCTAGGTTTTAAGGTTATTTGTTAAGATTAGCGGTTTAGGGCTGGGTTTCAGGGTTATAGTTCACGGTTGGAGTTAGGGCTGGGTGGTTAGGCATTTGGGCTTAGGTTTAGCATATAAGCTTAGGTTTATATAGTCAGAATTAGGATTTAAGGTTAGGTTTAATAGGTTATTGTTTAGAATTAGGAAAATTACAGGTGTTTGGGGTTATGAGTTATGGTTACATTGTTAGGGGAAGGGGTTGGCATTTACTATTAAGTTTAATGGTTAGGATCAGGGGTTTAGTTTATGGGTTCGGGCCATATGATGGGTTTTCATCTTACGAGTGTTATAGGTGAGGTAATGGGTAGGGTTGGGCATTAGGATTGGGGTTAGGGGATTAGGTTCATGGATTATGCTTTGGATATGGGTTTATGTTTAAGGTCAAGGTTATTTACACCTTGGAGCAAGAAAGTCCATGGTTTGATTCCAGGTTCAGGGCATCCTGGGTTTGTTCTATGTGGAATTCAATAAAAATCACACGTTGTAAACTAAACATGGCTACCTCATCTTCTTTCGGTCTTTCCCTTATTCAGGTGTCGCCACAGCAAATCAATCTTTTCCACCTCACTCTGTCCTTTGCATCTTATGATTTCACACCAACTACCTGCATGTCTACATTGACCACAACTATATATCTCCTCTTTGGCCTTCCTCTCTGCCTCCTGCCTGGCAGCTCCATCTCTAACAACATCCTACCAATATATCCACTGTAAATGTCCAAACCATCTCAGTTTGCCCTTTCTAAATTTGTCTCCCAATTTTCCAACCTGTGCTATCCCTCATTCCTAAACCTGCCCATTATGGTCACTTCCAAGAAGAACTACCAGAGCAAACAAGAAGGGGCTCTTCTCTATACTTCTCCATCAGCATTCTCAAAGCAAAAATTATATCTGTGGTGCTCGTTCTTGGCATGAAACTATACTTCTGCTCACAAATAGTCACTGCTAGCTGTCACAACTTTATTGTGTGGCTCATTAACTTTATGCTCCTGTAATTGCTATAACTCTGCGCATCACCCCTGTTCTTATAAATCGGTACACTTTCCCTCCATTCCTCAGGCATAGTGTCACTCTCAAAAATCTTATTAAACAGTCTATTCAAAAACACCACTCCTGTCTCTCCTATACATTTCCATACCTCTACTGGTACAGTATGTCATCAGGTTCGACTGCTTTTCCCTTTTCATCCTGTTAAAAGCTTTCCTTGCCAATCTTTACTACCTTCTGTTCCACATTTTCTATGCTTACCACTCTTCATTCCCTGTGATACTCTTCATTTATCAGCTGCTCAAAATACTCCTTCCATCTCTCTCTCACTCTCTCCTCACCTGTCAGTACATTTTTATTTTGATCCTTGATCGCCCTGACATGTTGCACATTGTTTGCCGCTCTATCTCTCTGTCTCGCCAGCCGATACAACTCCTTTTCTCCCTCCTTACTGTCCAACCTCTCGTACAACTCATCATAGGCCTTCTGCTTGGCATTTGCTACCTCCCTCTTTGTCCTACGTTGCATCTCTTCACTCCTTTCCCTGTCCCATTTCTTCTTTGCCAACCTTTTCCTCTAAATAAACTCCTACATTTCTGTGTACCACCACCAAGTTTTCCTTCTGTCTTTCACCTGTCCAGGTGACACACCAAGTACCTTTCTGTCTTTCTGCCAGATTATTGTTGCTGTTGCTACCCAGTCATCTGGAAGCTCTTTGCTACCACCCAAACCTTCAAATCTTTTTTGACCTCCTCACAGCATTCCTCTTTTCTCAACTTCCTCCATTTGTTACTCTTCTCTACATCTGCCCTCATTCTCTTCATAACCAACAGACATATCCTGCAAACCCCCATCCGATGTTGTCTAGCTACACTCTTCCCTGCCACTATCTTACAGTCTTTAATCTCTTTTAAGAAGCCTCGTCTACACAGTATGTGCTATGTGCTCCTGCCTCCACTCTTGTAGGTCACCCTGTGCTCCTCCTTCTTTTGGAAATATGTGTTTATTACAGCCATTTCCATCTACTTTACAAAATCCACCACCATCTGTCTTTCTAGGTTCCTATCCTTAACACCAAACACCTTGTGGGCAGACTGCCGAAAAAGCATTTCACTGCAGGTTATACTGTGTATTAATGTGTATGTGACAAATAAAATTTGATTTGATTTAAAACCTGCCCATCACCTCCTCATCTCCTTTGTTTGCTTCACCAACATGCACATTAAACTCTGCACCAATCACCACTCTCTCCTCTCTGGGAATGCTCTCTACCACTTTATATAGCTCCCTCCAAAATCTCTCTTTCTCCTCCAACTCACAGCCAACTTGTGGTGCATAGCCACTGACAACATTCACTATTACACCTTCAAT
>JAOUQV010000010.1:3494133-3505620 GCA_028565295.1 Aspidoras spilotus | reverse complement strand
CCTGCAAGAAGAATGGCTTAAAATCCCTCTGACCACTGTGCAAGACTTGTATGTGTCATTCCCAAGACGAATTGTCACCGTTTTGGTTGCAAAGGGTGGCCCTACACCATACTAATAAATTATTGTGGTCTAAAACCAGGAGTTTCAGTTTCATTTTCTAACCCCTGTATGTTTTAAAGAGATGTTTTTCATTTTGATGAGTTTGATATGTGTTCTATAAAAAGTGATAAGAGTGACAGTAACAATAAGAGTGAAAATAATCAGAGGAATCTAGAAACCAGCAACTGTGGCTTTAGCCGATCTAGAAACGTAAAATAATGGACTCCAATTCGATGGACCTCCTTTTGATTCGGGTTCCTCTCAATGTTTCTTCTTCTTTTCAATTTTAAAAGCTTTTTTTCTCTTGTCATCTCTGTTGTATAAGCGTTAGATTCGGTAGATTATATTAAATTAGAAAACCACTGTACTATATAATATAATAGTAATATAGCAGGTATTTATTTTTGTACATGGTTTAAAGTAAAAAAAAACAGGAGCAGCAGGTGTTGTGTTACATGTCATTGTGAGATGTGTGGTGGTTCTATTCCTTGTAGGGGTTGTGAGCCGTTGAACCAACAAAAGAGCAAACTTGTTGTGTAGTTGAGGTTTCTGTGCTTTCCCTTTTTCTATCTTTTCTTGTCCATGTCTCTGCCTCCTCTCCTGACTGTCGCCATTGATTTTATTTTTCTCCCTTTTAATGGGGGTAAATAAATTCTTCAAAGTGTGCATGCGCCCGGAGCAAGCGTCAGATCGCTGCATTTCAAAGTGGCGCGGTGCGTTTTTAAAAGACGGCGCTCAGCAGGAGACGGAGGAAGACAAAGCTCACATCAGAGTGGAGTGACTTCAGCATAGGTGGAGAGAGAGAGGATGAAAAAATTCATGTAGGTATAGAAGACTTTAAGAGAATCAATACTTCCCCTAAGCTGCTAAGTCCATCTTTTGTAGCATAGAGCAATGGGAGGATTTCTTATCCATGCTTTATGGTTCTGCTGGAGGAAGAAGAGAAAGTACACACTACACATTGAGTACAAAGACAGACACTTGGGGTCTTATATATTTACAGCAACAAGGTCTTTGACCTTCCTGTTCTGTTTACTACTTAGCAACGGACGCTTTATTTGTAAACCAAAATCAACTCTTTCAATTTTATACCTACATAGCAGTAACATAACGTATTTACCCAAAGCAACCCACAAAATTACATTTTTCCTTTTTAGTGTCAAGAATACTACTTCATTCATTCATTCATTCATTCGTTCGTTTGTTCATTCGTTCATTTGTTTGTTAGTTCATTCATTCATTATTTTCCACTTGATGTACACTGCATCGATAGCCAGCCGGTGCCCATCTGGCAACTCTGGTTGCAAGGGCAGGAACAAACCTAGACATACACACACACACTGTCACACACTAAGGACCACTTTAGAGACACCAGTTAACCTAACATCTATACTACATGCTGAAGAAAACTGAAGCACCCAGAGAAAACACGCGGAACAACATGCAACAGACAAACCCCACAATGGAATTGTCAGAGTAGTCCAACCCAGGGATTGAACCCGGGTCCTTCTTGATGTGAGGAAACAGCACTACCCACTGTGCCACTGTGACACCTAAGTTACACTATATTGCCAAAAATATACGCCACTAACCTGTCCAAAGCATGGACTTCAGGGTGTCTTAGTCACTTTCATGACCCCAGGTATACAACAGAAGGAGAACCTGGCATACAGACTACTTATACTCCCATTTGTGAAAGAATGGGTCACTTTCTGAAATCCAGCATGGTATGATAAGTTGCCACCTGTGCAACAAATCCAGTCCTAAATGCTCCTTGATACTAAATATTCCACAGTCAACTGCCATTGGTATTATAACAAAGTGGACACATTTGGAATGGTGAGGAGCTGCATTCATGCCTTACACCACCAAGCGCAATGCAAAATATTGGGATGACTCTAGAAGTTTCTGTGTGAAGTTTGCTTGTGTGTGTGCTCTATCTAGGGTTGTTCCTGACCTTGTGCCCACTAGCTGGCCCACAGCCCCATGTGGCACACACACATATACTCACAATAAGGGCCATTTTAGAGACAGATGCAGCATGCATAAACCTAGCATGCATATCTTTGGTATGTGAGAGGAAGCACACGAAAAAAAAAACGCGAATGGGGAGAACAGGCAAATTCCAACCTGGGGATCAAACACAGTCCTTCTTGCTGTGAGACGTGCTACCCACTGCACCACTATGCTTTCTGCAGTCCAACCAGTCATGCAACTGATAAAACTTATAGCAAAATATCTTAAACATGACGCACATACAGACACACATTGTTGTTAACAAAGCATGCTTTCAACCATTGAAACAATGCCCAGGACGCGACACTGTGCAAATCTTTTTCACTTGACAACCCTTAAAATAACACCTTAACAAAACTCCTGGTTGTCTTATCCACACACACTAACCTAGCCTCCACAGACATAGGCAAGCAGCTGTCTGTTTTATATGTTAGCATGATACTATATTTAGTCTCGGTAGCGCATTCTCCCTACTCAATTAGGATGCCTTTTTCTTCTGCACCTCTTTTTGTCTTTTCTTCTCTCCTCCTGGCTTCCCTGAGTGCGTGAACGTGTGAAGAGTGGGATGAGAGAGGGGTGAACGTCGTTCTCAGCATTTGTCAGGTCTGCTCCTGTGTCTCTTCACACCTCTGCTTGTCTCTTTGTGTGCGAACTTACGCAGGTGGAGCGCTTAAAAAAACTCTCTCTAACGTCCATGGAAATCTGTCCATCTTGTGATGCAGCGCTGTATTCTTCTCTTTGATGCAGCTTTGCACCGTGTAAGATTATATACAATAATTGTAAACAGCTGGCAGATCCATGTGAAACGTTCACTGATGCATAGTGATCATTGAAAGTGAAAGTAAACTATTTTCCACTATGCTTGCCCACAGTGGAATTGGTCGTCCGATTTTAACCCATCCGTGCAGTGAAACACCGATGGTTGAGCTGCCTCCACAGCACCTGGGAAGAAACCAGGGGTTACTGTAGGTGCCTTTTTCCAAGGGCACTTCAACCATTTCAGTACCAGGAACTGAACCGAGGACCTTCCGGTTGCAAGGCCGGTTCCTTAACCTCAATCTTCCCAGTCATTTCATTACAACTCTGTTCTTTTTTACAGTGAGCCATTTAGATTGTCTTGAGATTGTGTTAATTGTCTTGAATGCCAGGGTACATGGTCTTGTTTTGAGTGGCAGTATAGATTGACTGACATTGTATTCATTGTCTTGAGTGGCAGAATAAATAATTTTGAGACTCTGATGATTGAGTGGCAGGATATATTGCTTTGAGTGGGGGGATAGATTATTTTATTGTCTTGATTAGTGGATTATACAGTATTGTCCTGTGATTGTTTTAATTATCATGACTGGCAGAATATAATGTCTTTAGTGGCAGGACGGATTTTCTTGAGGTTGTGTTGATTGTCTGTCCTGATTGGATAGATTGTTTAACATATATAAGACTAAGCTAACATAAAAATGATCAATATAAATCAAGATTATTATCACATGGAGGTCCTTTGGAAATTCTTCATGACAAGATAAAATGAGGCTCAGCAGTGTGCGTGACCTTAATGTGCCTACTCTCCCTACAATGCCAGGGTATACTCCTGAAGAGGTGATGGAGGTTCTCCAAAAGGCTTTCCTACAAGACTTGGATTAAGCATCAGAAGAAACCCATAGCCTGACTCCTGGTATGTCCTCCATGCTCTGGACACTGTGCAGACAGACACAAACCTTCTTTTCACAGTTCAGTATCTAAGAAAATTAGAATATTACTTTAGCCAACTGAAAAATATGGACATGAAAAACATCATATACAGCACGCAATACTTAGCTGTGGCTCCTTTTGCCCGAATTACTGCAGCTATGTGGTGTGGGATGGAGTCGATCAGTCTGTGACACTGCTCAGGTGTTATTAGAGCCAAGGTTGCTTCAATAGTGGCCTTCTTGTACTGCAATGTGTCATATCTTCCTCTTTACAATACCCCATAGATTTTCTATAGTGTCAGGTCAGGTGAGTTTTCTGGCCTAGTAGGAACAGGGATACCATGTTCCTTAAACCAGATATCTGAAACTTTGGCACTGTGTGCAGGTACCAAGTCCTGTTAAAAAATGAATTAAGCATCTCCCAAAAGTTGGTCAGCAGCAGGAAGCAAGAGGTGTGCTACAATTTCCTGGTAGACAGCTGCATAGACCTTAGACCTCAGAAAACACAGTGGACCAACGCCAGCAGATGACATGGCTCCCCAAACCATCACTGACTGTGAAAACTTCCAACTAGACCTCTTTTTCATCACATTCTGGGATTTTCAATGGAAATGCAAAAATTCTGTTTTGTCCTAAATTGTATCTGATGTTGTATTTTTTAAGTGACTTGACACAAGAAATGCAACAGCTGAAACCCATGTCTTGCATATGTCTGTGCACATCTTTTCCTTCCCTTCGCCTCTGTATTAATGGTTATGGACACAGAACTCTGTGAACAGCCAGCCTCTTTAGCAATGACCTTTTGTGCTTTTCCATGCTTATGCAAGGTGTCAGTAGTTGTCCTTTGGACAACTGTCAAGTCTGCAGTCTAAGATTTTGGAGACTACAGAACTAGATTGTGGGACAATTTAATGGCCGTTGTAGGTGTTTTGAGTTAATGAGCTGATTAGAGTGTGGCACTAGGTGTCTTCAGTATTGAACCTTTTCATAATATTCTAATTTTCTGAGATACTGAATGTGGGTTTTTTATTAGTTGTCAGTTATAATCATCAAAAATAATAATAAACACTTGAAATATATCAGTCTATGTGTAATGAATGTTACTTTTTACATTTACTTTTTAAATGTAACTATGGAAATCAAATTTTTCATGATATTGTAATTTTATGAACAGCACCTCTCTCTCTCTCTCTGGAGTCCCTCCTTTTGCGGCCAATACATCAATTCGTCTTGGGAATGACACATACAAGTCTTGCACAGTTTTAAGTCATTCTTCTTGCAGGATAGTGGCCAGGTCACTACGTGATGCTGGTGGAGAAAAACGTTTCCTGACTTGCTTCTCCAAAACACCCCAAAGTGGCTCTTGATACATCACAAGAACAAATAAATCACCCATCCATGCAGTGAAACACACACATGTTCAGTGTGTACAGTGAAACATGCATGTTGAGTGGAAGTGTGTAAGTTAGTCTTACACTTTGTGGGTTGTCTGGTATCTGATATATTGGCTTCCTGTCATGGGTTGTACGAGGAAATATTTAATTCTTTCTATTATACATCCTGTAAAAATGAAACATGACTGAATCTCTTTCTCTCTCACTCTCACTCTCTCTCTCTGACTGTCTCTCTCTCAGAGCTTGTTTGGCTAACCTACACAGAAGGAGATGAGAACTGACATGGACCACACAGCCGATATCGAAGCGCAGCTGTAACCCTCTGCTGTTTGTGTGTGTGTTCTCTGACCCCACTGAATAATGCATGTTCTTCAGTACCTGTGTGATTTTCTACGTTTATACATCTCTGTAATGTGTGTGTGGGTGGGTGTGTGTGTGTCTGTGTGTGTGCTCCCTCGTAGGAGTTCCAGGGCAGTGAGGAGGCAGGAGGAGGCTCACCCTGCTTAGGCAGCTGAAAAAGAGATGTGCATGCTTGTGTTTGTGTGTGAAAAAGAGAGAGAGAGAGAGACATGGGAGGTGAAACACTGGCGGCGGTAAGGTGAGCAGATGTGCAGAGTGTCAGATGAAAGAAGAGCACCAGGGGGCTTGCAAAGAGACACAAGAGGGGAGAGAGATACAGATATGGAGAGGGAGTGAGAGAAATCTCATCCTCCACTCATCTTTGGTGATCTCTCCATCCTTATTCTATTCCATTTCTCTGCTTCTGCACTCTGTCTTTCTGCATCTATCTATTTCTATCCTATTTCTGCTTTGCAAACTTTCTCCTTGCTTTCTATCAGTCTCTTGTTTGTCTCATGCCATCTGTCTGTCTCTTTATCCTTCTTTATTTACATCCTTCTTTACATTTACACCTCTCTACCTCTTTATTCCTCTCATTAGGTGAACTGAGGATAAAGCAGCCGAGAGACACTGGCCTCTCTCTTTAGCTCTCTCTCTATGATTGGCAGAGTGTATTGACCTGTGTAGCACCTTGCCCAGGACAGATGGCATTGTGGGGGGCGTGATCATGCTCCATTCTGCCAGAACAATCTGCCGGCGCAGGTGTGGACTAATTGTCTGCTGCTAGATCAGAGAGTTGCGCACACACACACACACATGTGCCAGTGCTACCTGAGTGGAAACAAATATCTTCATTTAGCCTGGCTTCACCCAGGGAGCCCAAGCACACACACACTTTTCAGAGCTGGAAAACACACACATAGACGATGTAACAGCGTGGAGGAGGGCCGCGGAGACAGAGAGGTACAAGCTCGTCTTTGTCAATTAGAAAAAAGACAGCACTGTGCTTGTGCGGCGTGTCTTCATCACAGCTGCGTATGGAAAAGACACAGAGGACAACTTACACACATTCACACACACACACGTATACAAAGTATTTGGAAAATCCTTTTACTTTTTGTAATGGCTTTGTATTAAAATAAAAATAGATATTTGTGCTGATTTATTAAAATAATTAAAACTACAATTTCTCATTGTACCTACGTATTCAGAACCTTTTTGCTAGGAATCCATAGTATGCAGATTTAGGTGCATCCCATTTCTCTTGACATTGTTCTTCACCTTGATTGGTGTCCCGTTGTGGTAAAATTGAGTTAATTAGACATGATTCAGTAAGGCACTTCCCTGGTCTATACAAAGTCTCACAGCTCACAGTAAATATCAGAGCACAAACCGAGCCATCTCAAGAAAATAATTATTTGTAGAGCCTGTAAATTGTCTTAATTCTCTTGGTACAATAAATTTCCTTGAGTGGCAAGATATTTTGTCTAGAGTTTGCCTGTTTGAGATTTACTTGATTGTTAAGAGTGGCAGGTTGGATTATATTGAGATTGCCTTGAGTGACAGAATAAATTCTATTGAGGTTGTATTGAGTAGAGAAACAGATTGGAGTCCTGGGACAGGTTGTTTTGAAATTAACTTGATTGTCTTAATGGCAGGATAGATTGTCCTGATATTTCCTTGAGTGCCAGGGAGCAGTGTATTGAGGTTGTCTTCAGTGGCAGGATAGAAAGTTTTGAGTGGCAAGATAGATTATCTTTAATGTTTTGAGTGTAAGAGTATATTGTCTTAAGATAATTTTGAGTGGTGGGATAGATTATCTGATTATTTGAGATTATCTTGACTGTCTTGAGAGGTGGGACATATTGTCTTGAGATTGTCTTGCTTGTCTTGAATGGTGGAATTTTTGATTGTCTTGTGATTGTACTGAGCAGCAGGAGAGATTGTCTGAGAATGAGAGCAGGAGATAGTGGTGAGATAAATAGACTTGAGTGGAATGATAGATTGTCTTGAGATGTCTCAGTGATCAACATCAATCTGGTAAAAGCAATAACTCTGCTTTCTTTTTATTCCATTTTACTTTTAAAGCATTTCTTGAATTATTTAACACACCTGCATTGCTTTCACATCATCTCCATACTGCAACCAGATGGCCAGACTCAATAAGCAAACATTTCATCTGGAGACTGGGGGGTTGAGTTTCATTATGGTTTAAGGGTCAAATAATAACATTGCACTGGTTATAACGTTTGTTTTTATCACTACTGTACAGAATATGCCAAGTGATCGGTGGTGATCCGGTTATTCCTGTGGCGAGCTAAATCTGACGACTATCTTGATTTCAGGCTTCATCGCTAATAGTAAATACTCGGGGTGTCCCCTCATCTCTCTCTTTCTCTCTCTACCCTCTTCTCTCCATTTGTCTGCACTGTGACCTGCTCTGATCGGGTTCATTAGTTTGAGATGTGCGAGTGCGGGTTCTGTGTGTTTTACTCAGAGGGAGGCTGATGGGAATATTCCTACGGGAGCCGCTGCTGCCCCGCTCACACCACAGGAAATACATTAAGAACGGAAGAGATATACAGTAGGATCCATCCAAGGCTGAATACACCACCTCCACCTAGGGTCACCCCTTGGCATAGAATAGAAACTCGTTTTGTTTTAAAAGTATAATTCCAAAAAATTAGAAATTATTTGCATAAAAAAATTAAATTATTGATACATAACCTTTTTATGTGATCAAAATAGAATATAAATTTAATGTGTGTACATTTAAAGTGACCTGACCACCACACACCACACTGAAGACGCTTTAACTGGTAACATATGTATGACTGCACAGTGAACTTCGTTTAATCACTTATGAACATCTTATCTACGCCCAGACACCTTATTGACACACTTTAGCTATATAACTTTATCATACACTGTCCTGTTATTATATACCGATGCAATATTTACCATATCTGTATATTTGCACATATTATTACTGCACTATTCATACTTGCACTATGTACAACACATTACCAGTTATATATACAATATTTGATATATGTTACATATTTGCTGCTACATTTTTATTTTTATTCACTCCATTCACTCTGTATTTACTGTGTACATACACTCATTTATCCATAAACATATACATTATATAATCTCACTTCATATATACTGTAAATATTAACCCTGATCATCCTCTGTGTATATAATATTTACATTCTGTAATTATTAATCTATAATTCTCATTCCATGCACTTTATTTGTAAATAATAATGGTAATAACACTGTATTTTGCACTTCTGGTTGGATGCTAACTGCATTTCATTGGCTATGTACCTGTACTCTGTACAATGACAATAAAGTTGAATCTAATTTAATCTAATCTAATCTAATCTAATCTAATCTAATCTAATCTAATCTTATGCCATCTGCTTATAAAGTTGGAGGGACTGACACGATATAACAACCCTGGATGGATTAGGGCATTTCTCAAGGAGCCAACAGATGTAGGTTGGTAGTTCTGGGGCTTTACCTCCAAACTGTTCAGATATCCTTAGCCTTAACTGCTAAACCACAGCTACAGTCGTATGGGCTTACTGAACACCTCATACTTTTTTGCCTTTATAATGACATCCACTCTTCTGGGAGGAATTTGAATTATATTTTGAAGCAAAGTTAAGGGGATTTGTGCTAAATAGTAGCACTAAAAACATTAGTAGGGCCTGGGACTGATGTCCAATTTATGCCAAAGGTGGGGTTGGTATTATTTAAATTAAGTTCTTTGTGTCTGATCTTGACAAGCCATGTCAAGCTTCATGGACATATATCCTCATATCCTGGACAAGGCTTGGTCCTCTTAGTTCCCATGACAAGCATGAACACATTTCAGAAAATTCTGGGCTTGCAACATGGTGGCAACAATTGTGAAAAAGTGATAAAGTGTCCCAAATTTTATTTTAGCTAACTTTGCAGTCTGAACAGAGCATTTACTGCGGCTTTATTCTTTATTTACACTCACAGGCCACTTTATTAGGTACACATTGCTAGTAAAAGGTTCAGAACTACATTTTACTAATTCTTTGTGGCGTACTTTCAACAAAGATAGTATTCTGCATTACTTGGTTGTAACGAGTTATTTGAGTCAGTTTTGCCATTCTATCATCTCAATCCATTCTGCCCATTCTCCTCTAACCTCTTACATCAACAAGGCATTGTCCATACAACTGGCTCTCACTGAATATTTTCTGCTTATTGATCCATTATTTGTAAACCCTAGATATGGTTGTGTGTGAAAATCACAGATCAGCAGTTTCTTTAAAACTCGGACCATCCAACAATCATGCAAACTTAAATGACCTTAAATTGTTTCCCATTCTAATGCTCGGTTTGCACTTCTGCAAGCTTTCTTGACCACCTCTACATATCTAATTACACTGAGTTGTGGCCATGTGATTTGAAAAGATATTTGTGTTAACAAGCACTTGAACAGGTGTACCTGATAAACTGGCAGGTGAGTGTATTAAACTGTTTTTTTTTTACTGCTGTTCTCGTTAGAATGCAATTTTCCAAGATACAGGATTCAAAATAACATGGCTAATATACAGCTGTGTGTATCTTCATGTATATACACACTGATGTTATTTACTTTCCTGCAGTAAAATGCCATGTTCTAGTAATTTTACAGAGGTGAATTTTTATAACACCGGGTTTACAGAGCATTTTTCTGCCGCCGCCGTTGCTTCCTCAGCAATTACAGCTCAGGAGTAGCTCGGGAGCAGAGAGCGAGAGACGGGAGGTGAAGCGAGATCAGCTGAAACAGGAGATATACGAAGCCCTCTCCTGAATGGATGTATTAATCTTGTTCCTACCTTTGGCTCGGGGCTATGCGCTCTCTTCAACATGTGCATGATTAGCTCTGCCTTCCAGCATGCGGACTGAAAGGGCACAATGCTCAGCATGGATTCTAGCCAAGTGGCAAGACCTGAATATCCCACAGGATCCTACACTTAAACACACCTCGCAAACTGGTGAATAATATTTTTTACAAGAACACTACACTGAACAAGTGCAGGAAATAATTTATGCATTCGGGAATTTAGTTCATGGAATGAAGTTTGTACAACAGTTAAAATAATATAATATGGTTGGGTATAATAGTGAGAGCAGCCTGGTTATCTCAGTTAGTAGCTGAGCCGTGAGCGTTAGTAACTGGGTTTCGACTCCGCGGGCTTTAACAGCTGACAAGAGTTTGAGATGTTCAGTCAGCATAACCGTATTCCACAGAGCACACCTTTGCAGCCCACCATTGCAAAGCGATGATGTCGTATGACATGTCAAATAAATCGCTGCAAGGGATAAACAGTTATTTACAAAAGTCATGCAATAATTTAGTTCAAAAGCACTTTATTTCAGAGACAAACTGTGTCACAAAACTGATTACAAATCGCTCCAGTAAGCAAAAACCGGGCAATAAGGCGTTACAACAGCACACATTACTAGTGTGCTGAGAGCGCAAATCCTTGCTTGATGGCAGCAGAGCCGAGCTCTGATTGGCAGTCTGCTCTGAACGCTCTCCGTGTTTAACCGTTTATCCTCGCATTACCTCGGTGCATTAAATCCACTCGAGTGGATCATTCCAATATGGTGGCATCTGTCTTCGTGCAGGCACAGGTGCTGCTGCATCCTGCAAGTTTCAGACAAAAAAGGGCAGAAATATCGACTCACACGGTTACAGAACAAAACAAATTGTAGTTATCTGTATAGCACTTTTAACAACAGATTTTACAGAATTACTTTCAATTGGCTATACAGTTACCAGTCACTTTATTAGGTACATATATATATATATATATATATATATATATATATATATAGGGGGGTTAGACAATAAAACTGAAACACCTGGTTTTAGACCACAATAATTTATTAGTATGGTGTAGGGCCTCCTTTTG
>JAOUQV010000010.1:3437510-3449886 GCA_028565295.1 Aspidoras spilotus | reverse complement strand
TCTTACCCTGCTAATTGAACCTTCACACTCTGCTCTTACTGGTGCAATGTGCAATTAATGAAGATTGGCCACCAGGCATGTCCAATTTAGGCATGAAACCTCCCAGACTAAAATGACAGGTGTTTAAGTTTCATTGTCCAACCCCTGTACATTCACCAGCCACTTTATTAGATACATCTTGCTAGTAAATGTTAAACCCCGGTATATTTATATCATACTTTCAACAGAGATGGTATTCTGCATTCGTAGGTTGTAACAAGTGGTTATTTGATTTGCATTTGCATTTCTATCATCTCAAATCAGTCCGCTGTTATCCTCTGACCTCTCACATCAACAAAGCATTTTCATCCAACCAACTGCCTCTCACTGGGTATTTTTTCTTTTTTTTACCATTCTCTGTAAACCCTAGAGATAATTGTGTCTGGAAATCCCAGTATATCAGTCGTTTCTGAAATACTCAAATCAACCTGTCTGACAATAACAACCATGCCATGTTCAAAGTCTCTTAAATGACGTTTTTTTCTCCATTCTCATGCTTGGTTTGCACATCAGCATTTTATCTTAACCACCGCTACATGCCTAAATGCATTGAGTTACGTCTATGTGATCGGCTAATTAGATATTTGCGTTAACAAGAAAGTGAACATGTATACCTAATATAGTTCCCAATGATTGTAGGAAGAACTGCTTTTGATCAGTTTAATGCATAAACCTTACCTTTATCAAGATATGCATTTTATTTGGATCGCTTCTCATTAGCAAGTCTGAGACTGTGTTGCTGCAACAGCTAGATAGATTGTATTTCCAAACTGAAATCACTTTGAGGACAAATTAAACAGTTTACCTTAAAACGAAACAGTTTGCACGAAAAACTGAACAGGTTTACTATTATCACGGCTTTGTTTCTTACGTGTCGGGCAAACAGGAAATGTGTAAGACAAAGTTATTTGTTGTAAGGTGCATATTTTCTAAAGACAAAAGAGTTGTGCATGTGTGTGTGTGTGTGTGTGAGAGAGAGAGAAGGCTGGAAGGCTTGGAAGGAACAGATGGAAGTGTGTGTATATTCAAGTCGGTATGAAGATCTAAGCTAAAATAAAAGGCTTATGCCTTTTTATCAAGACGCTAAGAATGCTAACAGTGTAGGAATTCTTTACACCCAGGGAAAAACTCAGACTGAATCTTGATGTCACTCAATAATCTTGCAGAAAATGCATTGTAGGTTTGATTTAGACCAGAACTTGGCCACTTCTTGCTTATAATTGAAATGAAATGACCAGAACACTTTTAGATATGGTTGGTTTTATTTGGGGAGTCTGATTCAGAGAGAATATTACATTTAATTTAACTTTAAACTTGATTTCGGATGGACATACAACTGCTCTTGAAAGAAAGCAGGTATGCCACATTTGGCATAAGCAAAAATAAACTAATCTAAAGTGTGGAGTGTTTTCCTCAAAGCGTTCGTCTGGAAATTTTGACCATCACACTTATTTTTCAAAGCAAATCCCAGCAGTCTTCATTATGTTCTTTGTACCTTGTAGACTCTGTGGCCAACCCAGGCGTTCCTAATCCAGTAGTGATTGTTTAGCTCTCTCAAATTCTCTGAAACATTTATCCTACAGCATGTAAACTACGTATGATGTTGAATTTCTGGCTTCATTTCAAATATGCTTAGAGACCTGATATAATTAGATCATATGTCAGATGATATTTATCAGAAGGTATAACTCACTAATCTGCAAAATTTTTAGAGAGTGTGTTTCAGAAGACAGTCGGTGTGTGTACGTCGGCATATTTCTTTGTTGTAGGCCCAGCCAGGTCTCTTGCTCTTTTCTGGGAACATCTGGCTCGAGTTAGCCTCTTTGAGGTAGGTATTAAAAACGGAAACTCTGCAGATTGACCTTGTAAAATACAGCCTTGATTCATGCCTTAATAACTCCAAGCAAGGCATAACATTTACACGTAGGTATATTTCAGAGCCATCAGCAAGCATTAGCCCACGTGGCTGCTCTGTGCTAGAACTGATTTATCACAATTACACACACACACACACACAGTTCATAAGAAAAAAATCTTGGCCCTGATCCTACACCTCTAAACAGTGTCACATCCTAGAGTGATCTGTCATTTTGTGAAAATCGAAGCCACTTCAGAATCTGTAGAGCTCTACTAGAGCAAGCATTTAATAAATACAGAGGTGTGAAAAAGTTTGGACACCCTTGATCATTTTCATGATTTTCCTTTATAAATTATTGGTTGTTCAGATCAACAATTTCAGTTAAATATAGAATTATAGAAATATATCATACAGAAGACATAAGTATTTGAGAAGTGAAATGAAGTTTATAGCATTTACAGAACGTGTCCTATAATTATTCAAACAAAATTATGTAGGTGCAAAAAAAAAACCTCCCGTGAGGTTTTATTGATTTAAATACACATGATTTAAGCTCACTGACCCTTGACCTATGTACACAGGTGAGTCCAATTATGAGAAAGAGTTAAGGTGGCCAGTTGCATGTTATTCTCCTTTTTATAGCTTCTCTGAAGTTTGGCAACATGGGAGCCTCAAAACAACTTACAAATGACCTGACAACAAGATCGTTCATCTCAGAGATTTCAGCTGGCAATTTCCACTGTGAGGAACATAGTGAGGAAATGAAGGACCACAGGTACCGTTCTAGTTAAGGCCCGAAGTGGCAGTCCAAGAAAATCTCAGATAGGCAGAGGCAAAAGATGGTCAGAACAGACATAGTCAACTCACAGACCAACTCCAAAGACCTACAACATCATCTTGCTGCAGATGGTGTCACTGTGCATAGTTCAACTATTCAGCATATAGTACTTTGTACAAGGAGGGGCTGTATAGGAGTCTATTGCTGAAAAAGTTTTTTCTACACATACACAACAAACAGAGTCACTTGAGGTATAATACAGCACTTTTGGACAAGCCAGCTTCATTTTGGAATAAGGTGCTGTGGACTGATGAATCTAAAATGTAATTATTTGTACATAACAAGGGGCAATATTTAAAACGTCATACACTGGAAAAATAAAATATTTATTTCAGCTTAACCCAAAAACGATGCTAGCTTCTTTGCTACATTAATATTATACATAATGCAAAACAAGTTGCCTCATTTGATGCACTTTACATAGTTTAGCGACAACTTGGTCAATTTTTAATTTAACTGAACATTTAGCGGCAGGAAAACAGCAAAATGGCAAAACTTCAGAGAGCGCAGAGGGAAGAGAAAGTGCTGCCACTCTCTCCAATCAACTGCACCATCAGCGCAAAGCTGTTTTGCCACTTAGTATCAGGTGTGAGTGCCCGTAGGGTTAGCGTTATTGGCTAGGGCTAAGGTTATTGATAGAAAACATTTCTTAGTATTGGACTTAGCCCACAAAAAATGGTTAAATACAGTATAACACCAGATGCTAGCTTTGACACGTTCAAAGAAAAGGTCATGCTCCCATTGCTCTTTGTTCATTTAAATGTACTGTTGAATGCTTTAATTCCTCTTTCCATGAATTTAAAGGTGCATTCAAAATGGATACAAATATCTAAATATAAATTACTAAATATCTAATGATGTGATTTCTAACATGTTGGATCAATTATCTAACTGTAATTGTGATTAGGGTGCAAAGGTAGTATCCAGATATACATCTTAATAAATTAGATCTTAATAAATTAGAATATCATTAAAAAGTTAATTTATTTCAGTAATTCAATAAAAACAGTGAAATACATACATTATATAGATTCATTACAAACACAGTTATCTGTTTCTAGTGTTTATTTCTGTTAATGTTGATGATTATTGCTTATAGACATTGAAAACCCAACATCATTATCTGAGAAAATTAAAATATTATGTAAGACCAACTGCAAAAAACGAATTTTAATGCAGATATTTTGGCCTACTGAAAAGTCTGTACAGTAAATTCTCTCAATACTTAGTCAGGGCTTCTGTTGCACTAATTTATCCATCAATGTGGCATGGCATAGAGGCGATATCTGTCTGTGGCACTGTTGAGCTGTTATGGAAGCTCAGGTTGCTTTAATAGCAGCCTTCAGTTTGTTTGCATTGTTGGGTCTGGTGCCTCTCATCTTCCTCTGGACAATACCCACTGTACAATACTCTGAACAATAGATTCTCTATGCGGTTTAGGTCAAGCGAGTTTGCTGGCCAATCAAGCAAAGTGATACTATGGTTATTAAATCAGGTATTGAAACTTTTGTAAATGTGGACAGGTGCCAAGCCCTGCTGGACAATGAAATGTGACAGTTGTAGCCCATGTTCTGGATATGTTTGTGGAGGCACTGACTCCAGAAGCAGGCCTCTCCTTGTGAATTTCTCTTCAAATTTTTAAATGGCCTTTTCTTCATGATTCTTTCAAAGCCGGGGATATTCCCGTTGCTTGTGAAACGTTTTCTACCACACTTTTTTCCTTTCACTCAACTTTCCTTTAATATTCTTGGATACAGAACTTTGTGAACAGCAGCTTTTTAAGCAATGAATTTTGTGGCATAACCTTCTTGTAGAGTGTGTCAGTGACTGCCAATGTCTTCCCCATGATTGTGAAACCTACTCAACCAAACCAAGGTTCCATTTTAAACACTTAGGAAGACTTTGTAGGTATTTTAATAGATAATGATGTTGGGTTTTCATTGGCTGTAAGCAATAATCATCAACAATAACAAAAATAAACACTAGAAATAGATCAGTGTGTTTGTTATGAATCTATATAATGTTTGCATTTCACTGTTTGTTTTGGAGTACTAAAATAAATTCACTTTTTGATGATATTATAATTTATTAAGATGCACCTGTATAGACTCCGCAAAACCCTCAAGGACAGAGGTTTACATTTTTAAACATCTGTTTTCTCACATAAAAATTTGAAGGGATTTGCATATTTCCATCTTTCTCTAAAGATCATAATAATATTACTAAATATTTTGAGGAATCTGTTAAAATTTCAGTGCGTAAAGGGCAAGTGTGCAAACCAAAGATGATCACTTCAATAAACATCATTCCACAATTACTGATATAACCATATGTGCTTAGGATTACTTTGGAAAACCTCTGACAAGCATTTAAATATGGAGTTATGTTTACAAATTCCAATTTACAGTGCAAAAATATATTCTTATTTTAATCTTGTCCAAGGGCTGCACTGACTTCACTGAGCTTGGAGGCATTACGGATGCACCATCACACAGTGGAAACATGTACTTTAAGTAGAAGTAAAATTGTGTATACATTTTATTTATAACCAGAATTTTATTAAAACATAATATGTTTAAATGCTATATATAATAGGAACTGAGTTAAGACTCAGTTTTTTGTAGATGCTACACAATGGGGTCAGACACAGGATAAATGCACTTTTAGGTCCTGAGGTGGGAAACTGATGGGGTCCTCAGTGGGGTCCTTTGTCCCAGACAGAGTTTTGTAAAGCTAAATGGTAAATGTGTGTCTTTAGGTTTAAGGGTGAAGATGAAATAGAACACACAAAAAAGCTTTCTGGGTAGCAAATTAAAGATGGTGGTCTCACCTCTGTTCCTCGGGGGATGGCATAGGAAGGAGTGGAAGCAAAAGAGTGTGAGAGAGATGCCTAATACGAGCTTGTAATAGCCTCAAAAGCTGTTTTTGTCAGAAGAGAGGTGAGAGAGAGTGTGATAAAGTGATAGAGGAAGAGGAGGAAAGGTGAAGAGAGAAGAGGGTGGTGGAAGTGGAGGTGAGCATGGTCAGAGGTCCCAGAAGAGAAAAATGTGAAGAATCTACATTTGCTTCACTTCTCTCTAACATTAGCGAGAGAGAAATATGTAGAGAGAGAGAGAGAGAGAAAGAGAGAGAGAGGAAGATTTTTATTATTTTTATTATTTTAGGCTCACATAAATATTTTTATAGCTAGAAATATGAACAATTCTCTATTGCATTTATAAGCAAACTGCAAAAAACTTACTAAATATGAGTAGAAAAGCCTCTAAAATTTCTTATTATGTTCTCACAATAAAGAAATTCTGAATTTTCAGATTTTCTCGAAAGATCTAAGTACAGTATATTTAATGATCATATCCTATCAGAAATTGTGTCAGAATTGTTTAATAGATTAACAAATATTTCTCAGATATTCTGACAAATTAGCGTTTTTTTGCCAGCTTGTTAGCTTTGAAATCCAGGTAGACAAATCATGATCAGAAATGATGTTAGCAGGTATTATTATTTAATAATAAAAGCAGTAAATATACAATAGTTTTTACAGGATATAAACATCAGGTCAGCACACGCTAACTTACTCAGATATTATATAAAGTTAGCTTTTTGTTTTATGCAGATTACAAAATCCTGTTTAGCATATTTAATGTTTAGCGTGTTTAGCATATATTGTCATACAGTATATGGCATCCTGTCTGAAAATATGTCAGTTATGATTTAATATAAAACTCTAAGATATGCCTATTCTGTGAAGTTAGCCCAGATTAAGTAATTAGATGAGGCTATCTTAGATGTTATGACAAATGATGTTAGTTAGCGCACATAATTTTCAGTAAATATTCTTTGCATGTATATGTCAAGATCATCCTAGTCACCGATCAGATTAAGTAAATATAGAATACAAGTCTTGTCAGGTCAGCAAAGATTTGGAATGCTTTTGGAATGCTTTTGTTTTATGAATATTCAAGATTATTTCTATCATAAGACATCCTATCAGAAGTTTTGTTATATTAGCTTGCTTAAATTAATAATTTTTAATTAAAATCAAAGATATTCTGTCCAGTTAGCCCAGATTCACTTATTAAATGAAGATTTGTTTATTTGTTATATTGGTCAGCAATGGTAATACCTCTATAATCTAAATCACTATAATTTCTGAAATTTTTGCAAGTTAGCATGAGTTATTATCAGTAAAATTCTCAATATTTAAAATCAATATTAACTTCAGAAATCCTGTTCGATTTTCACCTTGTCACCTAGCTACCAGTAGCAGAAAACAAGCATTACAGGCTTTAAAAGTCTTTTTAGGAAATTCTTGTAAAATTAACCCATCTAGTTACCGTTTTCATAAATAGTGTAGGTATTGTTAGTCAGTTAACTAGCATTAAAGCAAGCACATTTTCACCTAAATCTGAAGTTTCCTCACACTACTAATTTTCTAAGTTATTTGACTGGGTTAATAAACATATAAAAGATTTAAAACTGAGGATTATTATTTTTATGTCCATTATACCTGTTGTCTGACTTCATATTTGGAAATGGAATACAGTATGTGGGGATTTTCTCATAGAAAAAAACTGATTTATTTTCTTTTAATTTCAATGACGTTCTCTGTAAGTAAAAATGTCTCTGTGGTCGTGGTTCCCCCTTGTCTCTTTCCCCTCTAATTATGAACGCCTCGCTAAGCTTTAATGCATTTCCGTCCTGGCTTGCACAGCGGTGATACTCCTGACAAACAGGTATAGCTCTCACATGTTAACACACACACAGATGAGATTTTAATTCACGGAAAAATGTGATGAAACACATAAACAGTGAACCGCAGCAGAACCTGGGCTCCAGAGTAACCGCAACCTGTTATTAACATAACATTTGAACGTTCCCTCTGTTCAGACGGAAACACAGAATTGTGGGAATGATAATAGTGTTGACTATAATTTCCCTGCTGAGATCTCATTTTTTTTAAGCTCAAGTCCAACACCGCTTATCACTCTTTTCCTCCCTAAATGGAAAAAGAAGGGCGATGACAGCTTTACTCATCGCAGAGGTTACAAAGCTGGACTAAAATTTGGGGCAAAAAGGTGGGCCAAGATGGAAGTGTGGGCCACATTTCTCAACCTTTCTCAAGCTGTTTCAATTATTAAAGGTCTACTGGGTTACATTAGGTTTTATTGAAGCTGATGTCCACTAGACACAATGCATGTTATAGAAATCAAGTCCCATTTGGTCTTATTATATTTCACAAGAATGATGTTTCAGCATGCTGGTATTGCTGCCTTACAGGTACAGAGTCCCAGGTTTGAGCAAGATCTCTGGATAGGTTGTTATTATTATTATTAAAATGATGAATGAATGAATGAATGAATGAATGGATATTAGCGATTGAATGAATATGCACTTGTGTATATATTGTAAAGATATCACACAAAAAAATCACTTGTGTCCACTAGATGAATTCAATTTATTCAAAGCAGCTATACAGAAAACTTTGAGACTCAGGAACCAGACTCAGAAGGGAATCCTGTCCCCTGTCCTCATTTTAATGATAACGGATTATACAATCTGTAAAAAGAGTCTTTAAATGTGTGCGTAGTGGTGACAGTGGGCAAGTCCACAGGATTTTCCAAGCAGAACCGGTCAGTCCACACAACGAGAGCAACCACCAGATGCTAACAACCAGGGTAGAACAGACAGGTAGTAGATAAATCTGAAAAATGCTCCCTACTTATTACATTTGCTACATCTATTCAGCCCTAAATATTGTATCAAAATGTAAATCTGCCACATGGACAGTTGGTAGAGTTCAGAAAACCTGGAAACATTAGTAACTGGGGTGTGACTTACTGGGGCTGGAATAGCCGACAAGAGATTAGGATACTTATTCAGTTTATCCCTCTACCACAGAGCACAACTGTGTAGCCAATATACAATATACAGTGTCTCATTGCTTCACAGATGACATCGTAATAACATTTTTATTTTTTTTGTCTTTTCCATGCACCAGGGGTCACCACAGCGAGACAGTGACATTGCCAATCTGGCAAGTTTTACTCCACACTGCTGTGAGGTGACATAATAATGACATAAGCAGTATTATTAACTTTATCTGACAGTAGTTTTAATGTTATGGCTGAGCGATATATAGTTTATATTCTGTACGTATCACCTACACGTGTAGAACTGCTGCAAACTTTGGTCAGAAAATAATAAGATCAGTAATATTTATAATCACACTAGTTTTATCTACTGTACCTGTTTTAGATGCTTATCTTTATAAAAGATTCAGTTCTGGGACGTTACACTCTCTATATGTGTATGTGTATACAGAAGTGCTGTATTAACGTATTAATCCAACTATAATCTATAATCTGTGGACAGATGTTGGCTTTTGTTACAGAATGGAATCACAGCTGGAAGACAAATAAATCCCACCTGCATCCGGAGATCACATGTGCACATGCACAAATGTTTGAATCAACAAAAGATTTAGAGGAAATGTAGAAATCATTGGCAATGCGAGTGACCCATTGTGGTGGCCCTAGCGGCAGTAAAATGCTGAAAATCCTATTATAATATTATCTGTAAGCAATAAAACAATGTATATTGTACAGCAAGTGAATATATACATTCATTCATTTATTTCTTCATTTTCTATACCTGCTTCATCCTAGTTTAAAGGTCACAGGGAGGCCACGCTGGGCACGAGGGTAGAAACAACCCTAGACAAAACGCCAATCCATATTAGGGTGCACACACACACACACACACATTCACACCCTAATGGCAAATTTAGAGACACCAATTAACTATCATGCAGGTCCTTGGAGTGTGGAAGGAAAATGGAGTTCCAGAGTGCTATGATATAAATTTTTTGGAGTACACTACACTTATCTTAGAGGTTTGACAAATAATACTCATTATGCATTCTAATACTGAATAATGAAAACATATACATGCATGAGCCGTCCATTTCTTTTTTTTTTTTCAGCACTTGTCACATTTGTCAATCAAATGATAAGATGCTCATCAGGGGTCCATGACAGTGCATATACATCCTTTATAATTTACCTTAAACACTTTTTAAATAAACCACATGTTCATTGTTCAGTTACCTTTCTACATCAAGCAGTGATTACTGATGCATGTGTCATCTCCATATTTTAATTAATATTCAAATTGTATTTAGCATTCGGCATGCAAATAGGTAATATATTCAGGATTAGGTACATTGGTGTTTAAATCTCTCTCTCTCTCTCTCTCTCCTGCACTACCTTCGCCTTCAGTTAATAAGCTCTGCTTTCCCAGTGAGCTCTGCTGTACTTATTAGAACACGGCATGCGGAAGGCAACATGTCGCCTCGCTACAATATTATTCCTCAAAATTAATGTTGAGTCGAAAACACAAGGCTGAGTTAATTTGCTCTGACACACACACACACATGCACGCACACACATACATACGTCAGAGCTGGCAAGCGGGCCTCCTGTCTCAGTCAATGGCAGTCAAGTGTTTCAAATCTAATTTAAATATATGAATGTTTTCTTTGTCTGTGTTGCTAAAACTAGACATGCTCTGTCGGAATGAACCTAAGGTTATTGTGGTAGTGGACTGACCAGTGTAAACACAAGTGAGTGCCTTATGCCTTAGGTTTATGAAGCAGCCATGGCCTCCATATAAAAAAGCAGATTTGGGACTAAAAGGTCAGTGGTTCAGTGGTTCGATTTCAGAACAGTGCCTGCTGTTTACATATTCATTAAGGTTTGTTCCACCAACTTGGTGCCAAGAAAGAAAAAAAGTTCTGATGTTTGTTTCCCATGCATAGTGGATGATAATGGGGTAAAGCACAAATGGCTCAGTTTGCAGCTCTGAATTTACAAATTCAATCAGGTAGAGAGAAGCTGGACCATGCTGGACCAGAACGATAGTGACATGGCTGGAAAAGAATCATATAATTCTCCACATCTCAAGGGGACAGTAGTCTTAATGTGTAACGTAAAATGTAATCAATATCATCCAATATCATAAATAAACACCTATTTCCAAAATTGCCTCTGAACCAGTATGTCAATTTTAACATTGTCTTACACTAGGTTGCAAATTTGCAAGCCCAACAACATGAGAACTACGTCCATGCGTGTAACAGGTCCCAACAGAGTTAAAGCTGTAGAGACGTTAATGTGAAGATACAGACAGCAGTAAATGCATGTGGCATGAAAAAGCCAGTGCTGGTAACAGATAGCTTTATTTTCGAGCCAACCATCTGCTATCAATCTCTAAGAAGTATGGGAAACCTATCTCTTCTTTTTCTCTGTACTCTATCTCTCGCTCTCCAAGCCTCTCTTCCCAGCACTCTCGAGAGAATAAAACATCAACCTCTCCGCAGCTCCACTAACAATAATAAAAATGCCCGAGCTTAAAGGTGACATTCCCAATTTACGACTATTTGTGTCTATAAAGTGTATTCTTTGGCTCTCGACTCATTCGCACTGTCTACGCTGCAAAAACAATACATTAAGAATGTCCAGAGCAAATGGAAATTCTATCCATTTTATTACAGCGAGCCACCGCTACCTGAGTCTTTCATTCAGCCAGCACAAGCTCAGAGGAGATGTTTATCCTCCTGTCGCTCGTCCTCTCACTCAATTCTACACTTTTTTTAGGTAGAGAATGTAATAGAAATACAAAACCCTGTTCAGAATGTACAGTAACCTTTGGTGCTCTGCTTTTTCCATTGGCATAAAACCAATGCCAACTTCCTCATATTTAGAGTTATGAACACCAGAAAATCTCTTGCCCAATTTAGATGGTGCAATGTAAATAGGATAAAGATCCAATAAAATAATGGAAAGAGTAAAGAAACCACAAATTTGACTATTGAACTGAATTTGGTGCCTTTGAAGGTTTGTTCCTGTCATTGCCTTGGAGAGTTATTACAAACCCGATTCCAAAAAAGTTGGGACAAAGTACAAACTGTAAATTAAAATGGAAAGCAATAATTTACAAATATCAAAAAAATGATATTGTATTCACAAAAGAACATAGACAACATATCAAATGTCAAAAGCGAGACATTTTGAAATATTATGCCAAATATTGGCTCATTTGCAATTTGATGACAGCAACATATCTCAATAAAATTGGGATAGGGCAATAAGGGCCTGGAAAAGTTAAATGTACCAAAGGAACCGCTTGAGGACCATTTAGCAGTTAGTCTCTCAGAAGTAAAGATGGGACGAAGATTTTGCACAGACAAATAGTGAAGCGATATAGAATGGAGACAGTGTAATATGCAAAGAGTTTGAACACATTAACATCTACAGTGCATAATATCATCAAAAGATTTAGAGAATCTGGAAGAATCTCTGTGCGTAAGGGTCAAGGGGTGGAAAATCATACTGGGAAATTACAAAATGGGCTAAGGAATATTTCCAACTTTATCTGTGAATACAATTTACTGTGCCATTTGTTAGCTGTTGCCAGCTTAACTCTATAGTTTAAAGAAGAAGTCATATCTAAAAAAGATCCAGAAGTGCAGATATCTTCTTTGGGCTTGTCCCAATGTGGCCTTGATGCTGGTGCATCTGTGACCAAGACAGCAAGTCTTTGTGATGTATCAAGAGCCACTTTGGGGTGTTTTGAAGGAGCAA
>JAOUQV010000010.1:3297097-3309467 GCA_028565295.1 Aspidoras spilotus | reverse complement strand
CAATTTAGCCATGAAACCTCCCACACTAAAATGACAGGTGTTTCCGTTTCATTGTCTAATCCCTGCATCTTATCCAATATCCAACTACATAACTAGATAGACAAACAAACAAATATATAACTTTAAATCACAAAATATTTTCAGCTTTAAAATGTTAACACATAATAATAACTAATAAAGTAATCAGTAT
Source organism: Aspidoras spilotus (assembly GCA_028565295.1). Taxonomy (NCBI): domain Eukaryota; kingdom Metazoa; phylum Chordata; class Actinopteri; order Siluriformes; family Callichthyidae; genus Aspidoras; species Aspidoras spilotus. Next base: position 3,309,277 of record JAOUQV010000010.1, on the reverse strand, counting down.
TTGGTATTATTGATACAGTTCTTCTAGAGACTTTGACTGTCACACATATTGTATCTCATTGTTTTACTGAAAATTTTACAAATTCTTATAGATTTAAAAAAAATTAAATACATTACTACGTGAATAAATTTATTCCAGACGGCAAATTCTTTCAGTTTAAAATTTTTAGTCAGGACCCAAGACCTGGTCATGTGACGAGGGATGAAGGATGATGGCTGATATAGAATCAGCTTCTCAACACAAATCAACTCCATTTGTACTATTAGCAAGTACAGTATGTCAAAATAGTTACAAATTGACTCACTTTAGGTTTATCAAGTATAGTGAAGCAAGTAAAAGCAAGTCTTGAACACCAAATCTATACTCCCTAAGATGTAAAACCTTCTTGAATTTCATGTCTTAATTTTTTTCTTCTCTCAGCCCGGTGCTGACTCGCTCCCCCACTTGGACAACTCTTAGAAGGTCGATTTTAACCGTTTTTTTTAACCACATAAGCTAACTGATTGAAATCCAGCAGCTGTTCCTCTTCATCTAAAGGTGAGAGAGACAGATCGAGTCAGCAGGCTTTTACCTAGCGCTTTAGCCTATTAGCGTAGCACTGTGGAGAGACAGGGTGGTGTGCATGTCTGAGCTCCTTGACTCTTTGAAAAGAGATCGCTCATGTGAGAGACGCTCTGACACAGCAAGGGCAACAGCCTGGAGATCAATTATGACCCTATGAGGTATAATACCCTCAGGGGCCACCGGCTACACACACTTACACATGGAAACCAAGGTGAAACCTGAGACGATTTATAACAAGAAGGTAACAGTTTAAGGGCACTGAGCAGACATGAAATAAAACCTCACACACCGTTAGCAGGTGGGGGAAAGAGGTTGTGTGGAGTCTAATCAAACCTGAGAGTTTCCACCATAATTCCAATAGACTCAAATCCCTAAAAAAATAATACTTCCGGTGGCTTTCTTATCTGTTCCCTTGAAAACCACACCTACAGAGCATTCATTCCTTCATTCATTCATTTTCTATACCCGCATAATCCAAGTTTTAGGGTCAGCCTGTGCCTATGCTGTGCTCCATACAGAGATTTACTTGGGTTCTTCTTGCTGTAAAGCCACACTACTATCCACTGCGCCACCGTGCCACTAACCATATGATGCTAATGTTGTTCTTTGGAATACTATTATTATTATTATTATTATTATTATCATACCTGCGTATACCCTTATGTATACCCTTCAGTACGTATACCCTTCTGCTTTTTTGGATATATAAATGGGACAAATGTTAGCTGATAATGTTATTCGCTACATTCGATCTGTGAAAAAACATTTTATTTTCCTTGATTATCTTCTGCTTAATCCACCATGGGTTACGGGCAGGTCAGTGCCCACAAGGCAACTCTGGGCGCAAGAGCAGGAACAGTCCTAGACTCTGTGTCACTCAATCATAGGGCACACAGACATTCACACACTAAGGGTCACTTTAGAGACAAGAGTTAACCTAACACGCATGTCTTTGGAAAGCGTGAGGTAACTAAAGCATCCGGAAGAAACGCGCAGAGAACATTCAAACTCCTCACAAAAAGTTCCCGAGTTTTCCCAGAATTCAATTTAATTTTAGAATTAAAATTCCTGTTTTTTCATTGGATGTATGTTAATGGTTGTCATTACTGCAATATCTTGCCACAGAGACTAGAGTTTTACGCTCTGAGCACATATTTTTATTCAAGCCCCTTGCACGTATGCATTTTTGCCTGTTTATGCCATATGTCATTACTGTAATTTTGGTCTTGTTTTCCCCCCCGGCTCGTCATTGGCTCGTTCCTCAAATGTGTGCACCTGTTTTGTGTTTAGCTCTTAATTATATTTGTCTATTTATACCATGCTATTTTAATACCTCATTGTGAAAGATTATGCCATATCTACATTTTTATAAAGTTACTTTTAAAAACTATTCATGTTTGTCCCTGGATTGTCCAAGTTTATTTTTACCTAACTGTTCTTTAATTCATCTTGCACGCTATACCAATTATAGTCTTAAAGTTTCTTCTGTAGCACAACTCAGTTAGTTAGCCTTATTCTAAATCAGTCTTCTGCACGCCATCAGCTCATCAGACTGTGTGTGTGCCTGTGTGTGTGTGAAACAAGAGTGGACTGTAGAGAATGTAGTCTAGACGTACGGGGATTTACGCCGAGTTTGGCCCAGATGACATCCAACTATTAGATAAAACTCATCTCTAATTTAAGACTCCGGCAACTGACAGCAGCAATCCTGTCAGGAAGGAATGCTTCGCAAGTGTCCCACGCACGCACACACACATGTGCCACACATACCACTATTTGCTGCGGGCACCTATCTGAAGATTAACCCTCTGAGATAAGGCTTTCTTTTGACCTTCATTACACTGGAAAGCAAGAGAGAGAGCAAGACAGAGAGAGAGAGCCAGAGAGAGGGAAAGATATAGGTAGAGAAAATGTTGGCGAAATAAAGAAAGATAGAGAAATATATAGACACAAAGAGAAATATAGAGAGGCAGAGAAAGAAAGAGAGCGAGAATGATAGAGAAAATACGAGAGAGAAAAAAGATAGAAAGAGGTAAAGAAAGATGGAGAGAGAGATTAAAATAGAGAGAACGAAAGTTAGATTATGATATATAATAATTTTATAAAGTTATAAAAATGAAAGAGAGAGCAATAGAGAGGGAGAAAGAGAAAGAGAGAACAAGAATGAGAAATATTGAGAGCTAGAAAATGATAGAAAGAGAAAGATAGAGGGAGAACGGAATATAAAAAATCTACTATGCATGGGTTTATTTTCCACAACGCCAAAAAAACACACTTAAAGCGGCAATAAGCAGTTTTAGAATTCCTTATTTGGAGCTGGGTTTTAAAAAACACAAACAGACTCTTCTTTCCTTTAAGACATTGAGTTCATCACCCACAAACTTCTACCAGGAGATGAGAAGTGCCTCTTGTTTGCCAACATCTTGGATGTTGTATGAACATAGAATTTTACACCAGTACTTACACTTCAAAGATTAGCTTTAATTTGTATGAATTGTGACAAAGATGTAGTTGTTTAGACGTTCACGTGAACACTCTAGTGGTCCTCACTCTGACACTTTTACAGCTGTAAAAACATACAGTCTCGTTCTCGCTCACCTTTAGCACGGGTCTCTCTCTCACAGACACACACTGAGCTAATCCTGACTCAGCCAGTACTTATCACATGACCACCAAAAATCTGAGTCAGGGATCACTCCCACACACACAGTGTCGTGTCATGCTATACTAGTGAGGACTGTCTGTGGATTAATTATCAATGCAGCTAATTTTAACAAAACTCCACTGTCCTTATGGGGTCCAGAAAAATGTCCCCACAAGATTTTAACCCTAACACTAACTGTAATCAATTTAATTTAAAAAGAATACTTTCTTTTTACGTTATTTTATTTATTTATAAATGTATTTCTGATTAAAACCCACAGCAAGTTAATCCACTTTCCTTATTGGCAAAAGTCCCCACAACTCAAAAATGGGGACACGAGGTCCCTGCAAACATATAGAAATACTAACTTGTTCAGTCCTACATTGATACACTGTGTTTCCATTACTTTATTCTTTATTCAATGTGCGTGTGTCTGTGTGTGTGTCTAAGGAGAACCCAAGAGTTCTGCATGACAAAAGCCGCATCTGTCTCTGCTCCATTGTCCAGACTCTATGTCCTCGCTCTCTCCCAGCTGTCGTATTTACAGGGGAGTGAGGGCTGCGCCTATATTAGCACACTGTTTAAGTATCTGATTTTGTTCACTTACACACACACAGAGCCATATAGATACAATTATACCTCTTTGTCACAATCAGCACATACTGTACATATACAGCCTCCTTTTCCCATATGACTATCATATGACCAGCATGGTCCACACACATGCACATAAACATATACGGGTTCAAACACAGCCCTTTGTATTACTGAAGCTTGATTGCACTGTGTGTGTGTGGGTGTGTATGAGTATATAAGTTAAAGGAATATTTTGGCTAAAACTAGTTACCCCCAATAAACATGACTGATCAGTCAAAACATGTTTGGTTTTATGAACCTTACACTGCAGGAGCTACAAGGTTAATATCAAGTGCAATATCTATTAGTTGCTTAGATTTTTTTGCAAAATGTGGTAGGCGAATTGCTGCCTTACTCACACACACACAGATATGTATAAATAATTTACTTTTGATATAAATAAAGCAAAGATTTTGGGTGAGGAGGACGCCTCCGCTATGTCAGGCATATTAGGCATAAAACTAAAGATGTTAGCATAATGTACAGGTAAATTGGACTAGCTAAACACACACTTACACACACACACACACACACACAAGAGTAATAAATACAATCCAGTTTTATTTGTATAGTGTTTTTTTACAATGGAACATGGAATACAATGGAATACAGTGGCATGGAAAAATGTATGATAAGAGAAAGAATTCCTGAGAGGACCCAAACTAAGAAGGGAGTCCATACTCATGTGGGTGATAACATTTAAAAGTCTTAAAAAGACTCTGTGAAGGAGTCTGTAAAATTTAACATCATGGTGGATCAAGCGGGTGTAGGATACGAGGTCGTGGTTCAGCACTCAAATTCAAGGTGTAACTGAATCATGGTGGCAATGTGTTAGCTGAAAACTGCATGTATAAAAAAATGGACAACCTACCAAAAAGTTTTGCATTTGCCCCTGGAGGAAGGATGACATGCAAAATTGTGAAGCATGAGGTTACTAAAGGGGACATGTACTCTATTTCAAAACAATTATGTATTCACTCATTTATCAAATCATACGCCACCATCGATTTGTAATGGTTGGCTGCACAGATGTGCTCAGTGGGATAGGTTAACTGATTGAGAATCCCAATCTCTTGTATGTTACTAGCCTTCTTGGCTTTTTTCCCAGCGCTATGCACTCCACCACCTGAGCTATCCAGGTTGTTGCAAATCGCACTGTATAAAAAATGTTCTTATAAATTATGGTCCAGAAACTTTTGACCTAGGTTCAATTCTTAAGTGAGTTGATTTTGGTCTTTTATAACTATTTTTTCATGTCTGTGTAGGTTTCCTAAGGGTACTCCAGTTTTTTCAGACAGTCGAAAACAGTGTATGTAAAGTGCCCTTCATTTTTGTGCCCCACTATGTAGTGGTGTAAAGCTGTTTCTGCCATGTGCACAGGATTACGTGAGTATGAAAGTGAGTAGCTGATTGAGATAAATATACAATACGTATATTGACAGTACAAATCATGTCTCCTTGTGACAAAGTAAAAGAACCCTAGGTACTTTATCTCACATTGTGTATGGGTGTGTGTGGACTTTGTTTGTATGTACAGTCCAAGTATTACATGTGTGTACTTATAAAATGCCAGCTGTCCCCTTCTTCAATGACCTTGATAATCGTGATGCTAATTACAATAAATGGACATTATTCTTTAAGGTGTGTGGCATCATAATTGAAATCGATGCATGTCACTACCAATTCGATCATATTCCGACAAACACAACACCTGTCTCTCCCAACCCCCATATACACATATACTGCTAATGAAACCCTGTTATTGTGATTGGATTCTCCACTGTCCTCTGCACTAATCAATAGTTATAGGTTGTAAAAAAGAACTGCAGAGATTAGCCATAGAGATACTTAAACAAAGTGCAACCTACTTAAGATGTGTTGTTTTTTGGTGCTTGCTGGTGATGATTGCATCTGAACTGCTATGTAGTGGAACGTTAGTCATCCTTCAACTGCTTATGAACACATGCTTCCATCCACCTGTGCATGTTTGTGTACGACGGATGTGTGTTGCTGAGGGTAGTTCAAATGTGTCTGCAGTCTCAGGGGCTTTAGTTCTTGAAACAAGCACCTGTGCTCTGCTGTAGCGGCTCGGTTCTGCCAAACTGCAAAGAAAGGCTCTTTCGGGTTCCTCAGCCATGAATGTGTTTAGAGTCTCTTAACAAAACACCTGTGGCTATTCGGAAAATTTTTCTTTAGATGGAAGTGTTGTAAGTCAGACATGTTCAGTGTTTAATAATCTATCTCCATGGAGGCCAAAAAAATAGCATGAAAACATTGTAGAATTATCCTGTTCGTGCTGCTAAACAACATTGCTAGTAACAACCTGTGCATTACTATGCTAAAAGGCTAGTTGAAAGATCATTTTGCTAACTCCTACTGCTATGAAAAGTGCTGTCTTGGGATTATTGGTGGATTACTAGCAAATACATATTGAGAGGTGTGTCAGGTTATAACAAAAATGTTAATCTGATTTTTAATTGATTACTACAGATTTGTTTAGTGGCTAACTAGAGAGTCAACACATTAACTTCGAAGATGTGGAAGCTGTATCAGAAGTGTACCAAAATGCTAAAGGTCAGAATTGTACATATTAACAGACACAATCATTTAATACCACGATGTCTTATATAATGACGGTGTCTGATATAATGAATATGATGGGTTAATACAAAATTGATAGTTTTATAGCTAACATTTTGGTGTATTGTGGGTAAGGTTAGGTAAGACTTGAATCTAGACTAATGCTGACATGAAAACTAAAGATTTATCCGAACATTCTAAGAAGTATTTATATCTCGACTATGTGAATTATGTGAAGTGTGGATTTTTACTTTCTAAAAAGACCCTAGTCTCTAGTGAGTAAATGTTAATACTGACAATATTGACCTTCAGCATTTCTGTAGTCTCACTCCAGCTAGCTACCTAGCAAACTAACTGTGACAATCATCTTTAAAATTATCACTTACTTAGAATTTATGTCTCACAAAAACATTTTTGTTTGTATTTCCGCCTGTTCTGAAATGGCATAAACTCTACTTCCTCCCAAGGCGTACATTTTACACCCACTGCTTAATTTATGCGCAGGAAGTCACAACCCACTTAGCTCTCCGTATTATTCACATTGACAATACCTTTGCTGCGTTATTGTCATACCTCAATAATGTGGTTTAGTAGCAATTTACATCTGAGGTCAACCCAAACAAGACACGTAATCCATGGCATTAACATGCCCCTGCACACCCTCTTACTCCTTCCCTGATGCTGACAGTGCCAGTTAAAACTGCCTCAAAACCTGCAATTACTGCACTGACCTTAATTGTTGCCGGGCAGGAAAATGTGTAATTAGCGCCCGTTAGGCAGACTGGCACACCTGCATCAGCGCGCCGGCGTAAAACACATACGGCTTGTGCCTGTCAGACAGAAAGAGCGAGAGTGAGAGAAAAGTGGGGTGGGGGTGATGAGCTGAGGGATACGGGAGGGAGGAGGCGAAGAAGAAGAGCCATTCTTCGAAACATTTCTTTAGGGCTTAATGCAGGCTATGTGCGACGAAATGGGCATTTACGCTGCCACACAATAGAGACTACATTACCCCAACAGTTCTTCTATTATACAGGCTCATACTTCTGCCCTACACACACACACAGACGTGCATGCTCCTGCTCTGCACTTATTGTTAGCTTAGAATGGCAATGCCACGTCTTTCTCATTATTCACTGAATTAATACGGCAATGACTAGGTAATCACACCACACAGCATGTCAAAGGAGGACAGTCGTGTTTGACATTCAAGCAACACACACACACACACACACACATATATATATATATATATATAAATAACACATATGTATATACAATATATATGCACTATACATATAAATAAATATATTATAAATATGCATTTACACACCAATCTGTACTGGTAGGAGAAATTGATTTTATAATACGGATGGATGGGGCTCTATTTAACCCAGATGAATTTTCTCTCTCACACACATAGACACACATGTACCTGCCTAATAACCTTTCATGTTTAGATCACTCTTTACAATAGGCAGCATGCTCCTATTTTTACACTTAATGGAGAAAAATAATGATGGGAGAAGAAGTATAAGGTTCACGTTTAGGCCTCACGTATCACTTTAGTGCAAAATACAGTTTACATCATGTCTGTTTTGTCCTCTTACTTTTCTCACACAAACATACTGCCAGAGAGAGAGAGGGATGAGGATTTGTAATAAAGAGAAAAAACAAAGGGCATTAGACTCACCTGTCAGAATGCAGCTCGGTTTGATAGCAGTCCTACTGTTCTGGTCCTACAGCTGTTTGGGTAATTGACAGTTGCTGTGAGGAGCTGATTAAGCCGACATGTTTGTAGGTTTAAATGTCTAGCCCTGTTGCACTCTTTTTATCTCTCCGGAGTACCCGGAGAAAACCTGTACGTACACGGGGAGAACATGCAAACTCCACACATAATTCTCCTGTGCCGTCCCACCTGCGGATTGATTCCTGGTCTGTCTTACTATTCACTGTGCACTGTGCTTCCATTAAATGAAACATATATAATAAAACAAAAGGGCCATAACATGATATAACAACAGGTACCACCCAGACATTAACTCTGTCATGTCGTGCTACACATAAGACCTTCAAGTTATTCATGAAAAACCCTTCTTATACAAAACAAAAAATAAACACAAGTTGGGAATATGTTGGATGTTCCTAACCTTTGGGGGACATTTGATTTCCACAAAGCTGTAACAACACACACACACACACACATACATATATACTTACTGTACATAGTTCAACAGCTTATAGGCCTTGTTCAGTTCTGTCCACTTATTTTTTTTCATTAAAATATGCATTAATTATAAATGGAGCTCTGGAACTCTGGACTGAGACCTCGTAGACAGCTGTCCAGGTTACCTGATTTATACTACATTAATCCCCCCTTTCTTCATCCCTTTTTTAACGTTATCCTGTCTGACATGCTGTCATATCAGAAGGCGTAGGGCGACCAATGGAAAGGAAGGGAGAGAAAAAAATCAATTGGCAATTAAATGCTGCACCTTTCGAGGATGACAAAAGACGTTTGGATGTCGCAAGATGGGGAAAAAGCACGGGGGGTTAACGAATCCTTAATGACTATTCATAAGCGATTCACAGCCCTCCCTTTGCCGCTCCAGCCGAGTGGAGAGATGATGTGCCCCGCAGTCCCCTTCTGCCTGTCACTTCCTCTCACCTCGGCTGGGCTCCTGACATCGCCGCGCATTACCCAGTGGCCCCTGGGGCATATCTCAGGTCACACAGTCCTGCTCACACATCTGGCCCTCTATAGGTACCACCGCAGGACAAAATACTGGAATCACTTAAGTGTAAATATGTGAAATTGACAGCTTAGTATACTTTTTTCTTTCTCTCTCTCTCTGTCTCCTGTTTCTCAATTTTTTTTTGCAATCATACTCTAGGATTCTCAGTGGAGTTCTGGGAGTGTGTGTGTTTATGTTTGTATTTATAACCACAGGCAAAACAGGCTGTCAATAGGTACAGTAGATGCTCTATGATAGAGCGAGATGCTCTAAATCTATATGGCATAAAGTGTTCAGACACATGGATGGAGTGATGGAATAAAAGACTCCTCCGTGACCCTTTTTACATCCCTGGTGGCTACTTAATGGATAAACTACATCGAAAGCATTTTCTCCATGCTCTAAAAGCAAAAGGACCATAGAAATCCATGCTAACCTCAATACTGATCCTAGGTAATAACGTTATCTTTCGTAGCTCTTATTATCTCATTTAATTAAAGGCTTATGTAGGCTTATGAAGCTTTTTTTGTCACATGTCAGGACAGCTACATATCCTTTTTCTGTGCAAACACATCATTATCAGGCTGTATCTGCACAACTCCACTCACCTTATCTAAGGTAAACACTGCAACAGGCTCATTAGGGGCGACTTTCCGAACAGTGTTTACACAAAGAGAAGCCAAGCAGAACCCGACTTAATTTTACCTCACAAGGGTTTTGGAGTTGGTAGTTAAGCTGGAGGCGGCTGCTTTGCTGTTTAATTGGGCAGCGTTTTAACAGAAAAGGGAAACTAGTCAAAGGGGTATGCGAGATCAGTGAGATACATCACCATTTATAATCTTCTCTGAGGTGTTGGTATGGTAACATTAAGGAATAGTCTTATTTATATTAGCTTACCTTTGTGATAGTTCTTGAACTACCATTAATACAACAATTTTATGTTGTTTGCTAAGTAACGTAAATGACTTGCTAGCTAACAACAAGTTTCACCTAGTGGCTAACAAAGTTGTTAGCACGTTGCAAGAATAGGTTGTTTTAATAATTTGAGAGGTGATTGTATGTATTAGCTTATATTTGTGATAGTTCCTCAAGTTTGTCTGTTGTTTTGCAAAGCAACATACATGACAGTTAGCTAAAAAGCAAACATTTGGTCTCGTGGCAAACATAGGTGTTAGCAGGTTGTAAGAATATGTACTATGTTGTAATCGTCTGAGAGGTGTTTGTATGCTAACAATAACTTGTTTATTCTATCTTCACTTTGTGATAGTACTTGAACTTTAACTAATACAACTATTGTCTGTTGTTTGCTAAGTAGCACAGTTGCAAAGCTAGCTAGCATGTTAGAAAGTTTGATTTTGTGGCTAACACTGTTGTTAGCAGGTTGATGTGTTAATCTGTATACACAAAAAAACTAAAACAAGTAAAAAAATAATGCCACACCAAACAACATAAACATAAAATTGTTCATTTGTATATACTTCTGGCTGATTTAAGTCTCTATCGTATGGCACATAAACACACATTCACACATCAAGGGACACTAATTAACCAGGTATGCATGTCTTTGTTATACGGGAGGAAAACGGAGTACCGCAGAAAACACGGGGAGAACATGCAAACTCCACACACAAATTTTCCAGGGGAACGAACCTGGTTGTGAGGAGACAGCACTAACACTGCGCCACCGTGCCACCCTAACATTGAACATTGTTTTATATTTTTTGTTCGAGGTAAAATTAGGCATTGTGCCACCCATGTATGTGTTTGAGTCTGGTGTGGGAGTAAGGCTAGTTAAATTGTTTGCTAAATGCACACAGTGACTGAGCAATTGAATATGCTGTGTAGCAGGCTAGTTAAATGATTTGTCAAATTAAAGTGAACAGATCCTTCATTTAGCACACACACAGAAAGACACAGTGCTTCCTAAGGTGGGTGTGGATTCTGGCCAAAATGATAATTACACTTATTAATCTCCATCGATCAACCTCTTAGTGCATGAATCAGATGGAGCTATAACGAAGCAGCTTCTCAGCATTTTCTTTCTCCTTTTTCTGCCAGCCTCCATCACTCCACTATACTGTATATGCTATTAGTTCACCTCAGTCAGTCAGTACAACCAACGCCCAGTATTCTGAACTATACTCTAAGAAAAGCCTTGAACTGTCCCACCAGGTCTGCTTTTAAATCAGGGGAAACAGCGAAAGAATGAAATAGTTTCAGCCGAGCATTGATTTCTCCCCGGGGTCGGGATTAATTCTGAGCCTTTTATTTGTCTTCCAGCCTATAAATCGCTGGCGGAATCCTTAAAATGTCCTGCCCTCGTTTCCTCTCTTTCTTTGGTTTGTGAGGTGTCAGCGCTGTCAGTCGAGCCCATAGACGGAGAAAAAGAATCTCAGGATGAGAGTAGGGTTAACATCAGGTTAACGGCAAGTGATCCGCCAGTAGAAAGATATTAAAGGTGACGATCAGTACTTAGTGAAGTCGTTACACTGTGACTGGCCTTGCCCCTTGCACTTCCCTCATCTGTAGAACACTGTGTTAGAGCAAGAAGTCCATAGACTCAGTGAGAAAGTGTGTGTGTGTGTGTGTTTGTGCGTGTGCATGTGTTTTAACAATGAGCGCCCTTGAGTGGGTAATGTTATCAAAGCAAATCTATAGAGAAAATGTGAGCTTATGAGTACTTTCTGTGTTTTTCTGCATTATTATTTAGCAGTTAGTTCAAGAGCCAGTGAAGTAGAGGGGTTAAATCATAAAGACATAAATCACATTTTAAATACCAGATCAAAAACTTATGAATAAATATACAGATAAATAAGTAAGTAAGTAAGTGAGTAAATAAATAAATAGGGCAATTTTGGGTGTGAAGGTTCAATTATCAGGGTAAGAGCACAGTTTTGCTCAAAATATTGCAATGCACACAGCATTATAGGTGACATACCAGAGTTTGAAAGAGGACAAATTGTTGGTGCACGTCTTGCTGGCGCATCTGTGACCAAGACAGCAAATCTTTGTGATGTATCAAGA
>JAOUQV010000010.1:3273444-3291794 GCA_028565295.1 Aspidoras spilotus | reverse complement strand
CACCCATAATGTTGTGTGCATTGCAATATTTTGAGCAAAACTGTGCTCTTGCCCTGCTAATTGAACCTTCACACTCTTCTCTTACTGGTGCAATTAATGAAGGTTGGCCACCAGGCTTGTCCAATTTAGCCATGAAACCTCCCACACTAAAATGACACGTGTTTCTGTTTCATTGTCTAACACCTGTATATTTAAACTAGATATATTTTTAAACTAATCAGGGAGTAAGTTTATTCTGGACATATCTCATTGCACATTTTACACTAAGAGGCCTCAAAACCCTTGGAGGAGAACACTCATTCCTTTGTTATTTTATCAGCGGGACAACATTGTGGCACAGTGGGTAGTGCATTTACCTCACATCAAGAAGGACCCGGGTTCTCTGCAGCATTTCGGGGTTCACGTGGGTTTACTGTGGGTGCTCCGGTTTCCTCCCACAATCTAAAAACATGTGCGTTCTATTAATTGCTGCATATAAAGTAGCCCTTCGTGTATGAATGTGCGTAAATATGTGTTTGTGTATGTTTCCTATGATAGAATGGTCCCCTGTCTAGGGTTGTTCCTGTTGTTCCTGCCATTGGGCCCAGAGTTGCCAGGTGGCCACCGGCTGACCCGCGACCCACTGAGGCTTAGGCAGAATATAAGGAATGAATAAATAATCAGACCCAAGCTGAAACCCAAGCTTTATTTAGAAATGGGGTAGGGTGCAAATATGTTTGTTTTTCCACTACATACGTGAGCTATGTGTGACAGAATTAGTAGTCTAATGAACAGGACCTGACTGTACACAGATGTGGCTTCATGTACTGTATGGTGTTGATTAAAAAGGTGTGACAAGGTGGAACATGTAGTACATCGCCGCAGCTGTGCCTCGTCACCTTTTTTGTGTGACACAGAGTACGTGGTGCAACATCAGGGAATCATTTTGAGGTCTCTGACCCGGCTTCTGTTTCAATACAACAAATGGAGTTGGTGCTTCGAAAGTACCTTTTGTGGGAAGTATAACAGAGCTGTGGGGATCTTCTTTCTCTTCCTTTCAGATTGACGATTAACTCTTATCTTAGTACAGATTTGACTCAAGAGCTACAGCTGAATCATGTTGAGTCTGCAGGAAATGAAATATCTCTTCCTCTACCTTTACATCTTACCAGGGCTGGGCATAATCCTGGCAACCAGATTAGCAAGTGTGCTAATTGAACGCAACGTCCCCCTTATGCTAAGCGGTTTACAGTTGCAGGTGTCTGTTTCTGGGTGATATTTCTAGGCAGAACTTATCTGTATCTTTCCAATTAGCAAGTAATGCTCAAGCAGTTGGCTACGGACAGCCACAAACAAATGACAGAAGTGCTAAAATGGTTTGGAAAGGAAATTTCGATGCCTCTAGTCTTACTAATGAAGAGGTGTGCAGCTTTTTAAATATTCAATGGGCAAAACTCTGCCTGCCTTTGTCTGTCTAATGGTCCTTTGGCACCTTGAGTTCAGGAGAAGCCAATTTGTAACACTGACAATGCGTGTGTGCATGTGTGTGTGAGTGTGCGGTTAGCGCATCGCTAAAACTGCACTGGTTTGCTTCAAGGTGTAAAAGCCTGATTAGTTCTTCTCGGCGGCCAGGAGGATGTCACCAGACAAAAACACCCACGCTCCTTTCATCCTCACACACATGCACACGCACCTTACATACACAGACACAGATAAGGACCTCAATAGCAAAAAGGCTTGTGCAAGCACACACATACATACATAGACAGACAAAACCACAAACAGGGGTATACAAAACCTTTAGAAATAAAAACATTTTAGCAACACCTCCGTCTCCTCCTATCCCACCACTCATACAGACAAACACTCTCCCTCAAGCTTTCACTCGCTTTATTCTTTTACTCTTTCTGATATTCCTCAGGTAGTACTTTTTATTCCGCTCAGGTCTTTGCAGCATGTCGCTGCCTTTCTTTTTTTTTAGAGAAGACAAGGCACAAGCGCCCCTTCTTCCTCCTTCTCTTATCCATGGTTTGTATTTGCTGTCTGTGTGACTCCCCGCTCATGTTTGGTTTAACCGAATCAACAAACAGCTGAAAGGAAAAGAGGAGAGAGAAGGGGAGAGAGAGAGACAGAGGAGAGAGATGGGAAGGGTGCAGCTTCAAATGCCTTCCACTTCCTGTCAAGATTATGAGATAGGTGACACGCCAATATTTCACCTCCTGTGTTTGGCTTAGTGTCTCCCCTGTGACTTCCACTTACAAACAGGCAGGAATGGATACGCAGCTCATAACGATAAAGGACAGAAATATGAAAAGAAAAAGGAAGAAAGTGACAAATAGGGCATTTTTACTTTTTCTGTTTTTTCCTAGAGCTGATTTAAAAAACATTTTCTTACTAATTATTTAGCTTAGTTTGCTGCCGGTTAGCTACAATGCTAATGAATTTGGATGTTTATCAGTTTATCATATCTTTAGACTATCAGCTTGACAATTAGCTTGCTAGCAAACGTAATGTTTTTACAAAAATTGCTATGATTTTTAAATGTTTACAGTGTAATAGCTTGCAAGCAAATCATTTTATCTAAACTTAATAGAGAGATCAGAAAGTTTGATTAGTACAAGTGATTTTTATGTTAGCGTTTTGCTAGTAAATTTGATAACTGGATTTATATGTGGCAGTCAGTTTAGCTGATATTAGCAATGATTAGTATAGCTAATCATGCTAAACTATAGTGTTACTTTGTGCTAAAAAGCAGCTGTACATGCTACTGGCATGCAGGAAAACATGGCTAGTAGGTCACCGATTAGCAGATTAGCAAGTCCCATTTTGATTCACAGTAGTTTCCATTATCTTAGCTACTGGATGTATTTCATTGCAGAAAAAAAAAATATTTGTCATGTTTAGCAAGTCTACTAGCCACTGTTAACAAATGATAACTAAAATAAAACTTTGTTGACTTGATAATATCAAGTGTATTTAAAACCTAAAACGCTATAATGTGCACGAGTATCTGGCACAGTTCTTCTGTAGATGTTGCTGTCACTCCTGTGTCCGTTTTTGAAACAATCCAGTATTTGTTAGAAAAGTGGTCTATGTAATATGTTTTACTTTTTACTGAATTACA
The DNA here is from genome assembly GCA_028565295.1 of Aspidoras spilotus. Classification (NCBI taxonomy): domain Eukaryota; kingdom Metazoa; phylum Chordata; class Actinopteri; order Siluriformes; family Callichthyidae; genus Aspidoras; species Aspidoras spilotus. Next base: position 3,288,691 of record JAOUQV010000010.1, on the reverse strand, counting down.
CACATTTCTGCAACATTTTTCTCAAACACACACACACACACATTTACACAAACATGCACGCACAAAGGTGTTATCCATGAAAAGATCTCTGACTCTGCTGCTACACGAGCCCCTAGTTCCCTCTTTTGCCCGCCAGTAATTATCTGTTTTGAATTTGCTAATAGCCAGAGGAAGGGCGTTTCGTCAGGATTAAAAAGGCTTCTGTATCTCGCGTTCAAAGCGATGAAGGGGCACAGTGGACTTGGAGAGGGAGATATGTTTTTCCCTCTGCACTGGCCCTTGAGACAATAAGCCATGCTTCCATATCAGGTATGCACTTAAAAGGGGCTGTTAGGAGCGTGTAGTCTCAAGGAAAAGCAGCTCCAAGATGAAAGACTTTTGTTAAAATTTCGGCTCTGTGCAGGTTTCCTGTGGATGACTACAGCTCCTAATGTATGCGACCAAGCGGTCCACTCTTCCTCCCTCCCTCTTTCTCTCTCTCGACCCTCTCGTGCTGTCTTCAAGGGGGTGGAAGCAAACCCTTCTAGCCGCCTAGATTAAATGGAGAGATGGCGACAGGAAGCAGGCAGGAGAAAAAAAACAAAGGGTGTCCAGGGCATGGGATGCTGGGAGTTTTATCAAGTTGGTGATAGAAATTACCAGTTTGTCAAATTCCCAGGTTTCTGTTGTCTCTCAAAAAGTCCAAACAGCCTTGTTCTATACTTCTCCCTTACTCTTATCCTTCTACCCCCACACATATTCTTCTGCCCTCCTGCGATGACACAGTCTTCTGTCCTTTTCGCCTGGGCACTGGTTTGGTAATTAAAGAATCGAAAAAGCTTTCATTATTGTCTTGCTTATCTTTTCTGCAAGGAGAAATGTGAAAATCCCACAACAAAAAGGAGCGTGAATAAGATGATTATACTACAGTCCCAGAACCAATATATCGAGGTGTGAGGGGATAAAGTGTTTTGCTCCACGTATGGAGTGTGCTAGAGGATTATGGGAGAACTGCTTGTAACAGACAGAGGAAAAAACAAGTGATAGATTTATGCTGATGCTTCGCAGTATATTTGACAGTTAGGGCTGTGTTGCCAGAAGTTGATATGGGTAACATTTTATATTTTTCTTTCTATTCCTCCAGCGCAACATAGGTCACAACTGTGACAAGATGCACAACCAAACCAAGCACAGTTCTGCACCTGCTTTACTTTCAAAGTGTGAAAAAAACAGTTACCAGCAGCGGTTTGTTCCTCCCAATCTCCTTTCTCCTTCATTGAATTGTATTTGGGCCTCAGCTCTTCTTTAGATTATAACATTTCTATTTCCTGCATTGCTGAAGCAAGAGGTCAAACACTGTAAATGTTGTACAGCTTAGTTTCTTTGCCGGTTAATTATATCAGCTATGACGGAAACGGAATTTTTATTGCCTGACTGAGAACAGGTTTACGTTCGCATAATGAGAGTTAAATAGTGAGTTTTGAGCCTCCATTCCGTAATCCTATGTACCCAGGTCCATTGGACCATCTAGCTGTTAGGAGACACGCTGACCCAGAGAATTCTCTGGCTGCTAATCACTGTGATGGCTCACAGGCATGGATACTTCAGTTTGTGTGTTTGTACTCCCGCTGAGCTCTGCTATAACGGAGTCCATAATGACAATAATGTGTTTAACTTGTAAACTAGTCGGAGACGGATTACCAGTGTCATCGAGAAGTGCGCAGAGGCAACGATTCAACTGTTCACCTTTTTCCCTCTACATCTGTCCTCATAATGACCTGTCCACTCTCTATTGCTGTCTCGCTCCCGCTTTCTGCTTCTCGCGCTCTCTCACTCACTCTTATGCTACCTCGGGCGTCTTCTCTCTGAGTCTTCATTGCATTTCCCAATTAGAGTCGGACTCATTATTAGTTTATTAGCAGTGGCAGGGGCTTGGTGAAATGTGTTTGCTGATATTCCGTTGTTAATGACCAAATTCAAACCCTATTGAATGTATTCACAGCTGTGAGAGGTGGGCTAATAATAGCTTCTCAAAAACAAAAGATGAAGGAAATGGCATTATAGGGCAAAACAATAGGGGCTTATTGGAGCTCTAATGGCATGCCCTTTCATTTAGAAATTGTTTCCCTTTTTCCTCCGAGCTGCTGCTGGTTTTTCTTTCTCCTTTTTATGTAAAGCCTCTTACACAGCAGAGGCATTTCTGCAGGTCATGTGAATGTGTGTTTGTGTAGATCAAGGTACGGTTACCTCAGGGAAATACCTCTCCTCATATACCCACCATCAAGCCCCCTCCACCCCTGAAGCCCGGAACATTTCTTTCTCATTTCCTCGTTATGTGCTGACTTTAGTTGGCATTAGCATGGTCTTAACAAGGCAGGTAAATTGTTCATTAGGGTGTAGGTAAGGAGTTGGGGGTGCTGGGAGGCAAGGGAAGTGGGAGGCAAAGGAAAAGTGAGAAGAACAAACAAGTCGAGGCATTTGTTCACAGTGTAATCTACACATCAATTATCCTGCTGCGCTAATTAGCACCTAGGCATACCCCAGGTACCCGGCACTCACACAAACTCCAGCTTTCATGCCCCTGATCAAAAAAAAGAAGCAGCTTCACGGAAACATGGGGAATATAAACCCATGGGCTGGTGGAGAGAAGGTAAGAGTGAAAAGAGAAACCTTAGATCAAAATTTCCTTTTCTGCATCCTGAAATCCATTGTGGAATACTGCCACAGCTTGAGTGAAAGGAATCTACTCAATTATGTAAAGGGATATGCATACATATCAAATATTGTGTATCCAATGCTAACATATTTGCTAGTGATTGGAAATATCATATAAATGTGTTAAACTTTGTTAAAATGCTACGATTTTATTAAATACTTTATTGTCCCTGCACAATAAGAAGTGTCCGAATGTGCCATATATTTTAGTGGAGCGGTGCTTTCAGAACAGCAAGATGGATATGAGGGCCTTTGTCATGTTAACAGCCTCTGTTGTGCAATAAACGTATAGGGGGCCGTTTTGTTTAACTGGCCTGTCTGAAGATTAAGCTTTAGAAAGGTGTGTTTAGCATGTGAAAGACCAGCAGGGGGTTACCCCTCTATATGCCGTATGTTTGGGGGGAGACTGTCTCAGGTCGTCAGCGCTGAGCTAGAAACCGCAGCTCTTCCCTGTGAGAGAGAGGTGGCTCTTCGCAGCAAAGGCTAATTAAATATGTGGTGTGTGTGTTTGTGAAGCAGGCGGTGAAAAGGTAGGTGATACAGACGAGGGGGATGGAGAATGAAAAAATGCACAAATGATGCTGACAAAACTGCTCTGTTTGTGTTTACACGCACCTGCTCCATGCATTAGTAATAAGATTCCACAAGAACGTCTGTTTGTCTTTTGTGCTGAGGTTTGCTCTTAGTACACACCTTCACACGATTCTTAGAAGCTGGTATGTCAGTGATGCATCAGAGGGAGTGCATGAAGGTGTTGTTTTAGAAGATAAGATGCTGGTATGAATTGCTTGGCCTTTTGAAGGTTACCAGGGGCTGTATCATGTTGTTTTGTTTCAGGGAGTTTAAAGGTGGATGTACTATGAATATGATGCTATGCTGGAGGTTTGAAGAGTGTGTAGAAAGTAGTGGTTAGGATAAGAAATTGTTCTTGGATGTGAGCTAGGTGTAAAATAAATAGCAGTTTTAGGTGAGAGCATAAACATGTTGCTCTACTTGAGGAATGTTTGGAAGTTTTACTAGAGGTTAACAACCTGTCATTTGGTGATGGAATTAATCAAAGTTTGGTGTAAGGTGGGCAGTTGATGATCAGCTGTTAATTCTCATCCAGATTGACTTACATTTATTTCTTCATACAATTGACAATTGACATACAATTTAACCTTATAACCAAATGTAATTGTTTAACTGGTAGCTTGGTTTAGTTGGTATTATCATAAATAGGTTAATACAGGAGGTAACAGATTGATGAAGGTTGAACATGTGAGTTTCTGGTTGAGGTAAAGAAGGATGTATAGGTAATATAAAACTAGAGTAGCTTGATTTATTTGACAATTAGGAGGTTAGGGTTTGATCTATACTGATTTCGGGTGCAAAGCATATAACTACACAACTGTATATGTGTGTAGAATGGGCTCATTGGGGAATGTAATAGAGTCAGGTGCCATTGGCAAGTCAGAGAACTCTGGGATTCATGGAATCACCAGGGCCTCATTTACTGATTGTAGAATGGAGGTAGCAGGATGAAAAGAGCCTGTTTCCTGCTGCTTGTTTGATACCTGGTGGGGAAGCTATTCAGGTGACAAAGATCCAGCCTGGTAGGAGGGAACAGATGTGCTTTACTCCTTCATTAGCATTTGAATAAGCTGCTCAGATTGGACTGTCCAGGGGGGCTGAGCCCCTCACCTGGATAGTCCCCCTCTGATCTTTATACCATCTGTGGACTTCTTCCCCCTTTCCTCACATTGCACTATCCCCCAACACACACTGAACTGATCTCCTTTAGACCCTCTCCCCACCCCCTGACCCCCTCTATGACTTCCATACTGGCAGAGTTTTATGACACTAATCAACCTTCCTGAGCCCATAGCACAGATGCTATTCAGAAAATGTGCCATCACACCGATTTTGTCTTCTCATTGTGCTCAAATTGTATCGGAAACATTTGTCTCCAGACTATGAACTGATATCCAAATGTGCATCTTTACCGTCCAATCTATTGCAGTTCTTAAATAAATACTTGGTTGTACATTTTCAACAAATGGTTGCACTTGTTTCATTCATGTGCACAAAAATGCAACTTCACTAATTCACAGCATAAAGTTGATGAATTAAGCTTTTCTTGCAATGGTGCTGCCAGAAAGTGTTTTAGGGATGAGTACTGGTGGTAGGATCATAAATAACCTCCCTGCACGTATTTAATGGATTTTCCCAAGCCTGTGTTGTTTTTCTGTTTGTTCACGTTGACAGTTTCAGTTGCCAATTTGTCGCTTGGCCATGGAGCCTGTAGGCAGAAAAAAAAAATAATAAACATGCAAGGACACTCCTGTTTTGATTTTTTACATACCTCCATGTTTTGATTGGTCAGGAGTCAGTGACAGACTGATAAGGTTGATCTTCAGGTGCTCGCTCAGTGTTTCTTTGATAAATGTTGCAGTCGTTCAAAAGGTTGTTGAGCTGTGCGTATAGGAATGCGCAGCAACCTTGACCAGCTCAAAGTGTTTTTTTTTTTTTTACCCTCCCTTATCTCAGCGTCTGCCTGATAGTTTAGACGGGCTTGAAAAATAAAGGTGCCTTAAAAGTTGTGTGAGAAACAGAAAATGGCTTTAGCACTAAAGGAATATAATTTTCATACCCTAGCTGCAGAATGGCTGAAACCAAATTACAGAAGGAGCGTACTACACAGTTCCTTTTGTCTGCTCTTTCATCCCATTAAATAGACGCCGTAAAGTAAATCACGATCAAACGGCCATGTTATGGAGAATAATTACAGCGGAGGTCCGGCTGGCCATTATTAAACAAAAAAAAAAAAAAAACACAGTAATCTGCTATGGCAGTGCAATATGTTACTGGAACCTTCTAATTAATCTTACAGGAAGTGTAATAAATTCACAATATCAGATTAAAGCAATAAAGCATATATATATATATTATTAATGCTTTTAATCAGCTTCGAGGAAAATAATAATAATAATAATAATAATAATAATAATAATAATAATAATAATAATAATAAAAAGGGCAGCATGTTGAAACATTGGGTCTAGGGTTGTGTGTGGGTGCCCTGTCTAGGATTGTTCCTCTCCTTGTTACCAGAGTTCCCGGTTGGGCAAAGGCTGGCCCATGATCCCGTGTTGATTAACTAAAAGATGGATAATAATAGTAATAACAATAATAATAATAATAATAAATTTGCCCTGATTTACATACATATTTGTATGTGCTTATATTTAGTGCACCTCATTTATTTTTATGGATGACTTTTTATTACAATGGAACATATGGGCTTTGAGCAAGAAGGAAATATATTAAAAAACAGCTTATTTCTATTCAAAACATCCTTGCCATGATGCGCGAATAAAGCACATTCATTGCAGTGACAGGACAAGCTGCTACAATTTATAGTTAAGCCCTGCCAAGTATTAACAGGTCAACCGATTATTCATTTTGGTGATGAACCTATTATTGTATTTATGAGGGGAATATTTGGATGAGTATGCACAGTAAGACGTGGTGTAATAATTTTTTTAGGAGTCGCGAGTCACAGTGTGAAAAAAGAAAAATTTTAATGACGATGGCATTCGTTGGAATATAAATATTCAAAGATGGATCATGGGATTAGGAACACCTGGCAATTGACATGTGGCTGGTTAGTGGCCCTCATACACAGCACAGAGCAACATTTACCAGCTACGGTTGAGCTATACACACAGTGGTAGCTCACGTAAACTGATGGAGTGGGGTCAGTGGATGATGATGCGAAGAGGTCACCAAGTTCCTAAATTGAGAGTCACTACGGCCCTCCAAACTTCATGTGGCCTTCAGATTCAGTGGGCAGAGAGCTTCATGGAATGGGTTTCCATGGTTGAGCAGCTAAATATATGATTGAAGGCAATATAATGTAGTAATAGCTCAGAGGTGTGGTGCATGCGTTTCATAAACACACTCTATTTCCAAAAGTATTTGCTCACCTGTCCAAATTATCGGAATCAGGTATTCTAATCACTTACATAGCCACAGGTGTATAAATGCTTCAGCATACCAAGACATTTTGGACAATTCCATTCTGCCAACCTTGTAGGAACAGTTTGGACCTGGCCCCTTCCTCTTTCAACATGACTGTGCACCAGTCTTCAAAGCAAGGTCCATAAAGACAGGGATGACAAAGTCTTGTATAGATCCTGACCTTAACCTGATAGAATCTTTGGGATGAATTAGAGTGGAGACTGAGGGTCAAGCCTTCTCGTCCAACCTCAGTGTGTGACCTCACAAATGTGCTTCTGGAAGAATGGTCAAAAATTCCCATTAATGCACTCCTAAACATTGTGGACAGCCTTTCCAGAATAGTTAAAGCTGTTCAAGCTGCAAAGAGTGGCCCTGACGTCATATTGAACCCTGTGGATTAGCTAATATGTGAGCAAATACTTTTTGGAGCTGTTGTCTTGTCTAGTGGATTTAGGGTATGATTTTGGATTACTTATATATTTAACTTTTTTTGTTGTGCTGATTTATTTGTTTTATAATCATAATCTAACTATACAATCATGGGTGTGCGCTACAAAATTATTAGACGTTGCTTGCCTAACTTAATCAGTATAGTGTAAGAAGCCAAGTAAAAATGGTGCTTGGACCCCTAATTGCAGTAATAGTTACTTGTTAAAATATAAAAACTAAATGCTTTGTATATTAAATTAATTCACTGTTTAATGGCTTTTATTAAGCATTTTAGTATCCCCTTGCATTCTTTTTAATGTATTTACCTGATAATAAGTGGTTGTACACCAACAATGACTGGATTAGGAACACATGGCAGATGGCATATAATTATTGACATGTTAAACTTTTTTGTCGTGGATTTTGGGTATTTATGTGAAGGTACATCTTTTAAAACAATAGTGAGAGAGTGTGATAGAAGGAGAGAGAGAGAACAAAATAGAGGGCAAGGGAGAGATCTGTGTCCATCAGCAGACTCCTCTCTTGTTAAACAGGCAGGCTTGCTGATAAGCCCGGACTGTACGTTATCAATCTGGCGCCCGCTGTACCGTACATCAAACAAACAACAGCTCACACTGACCGTGTCACTGGATTCCACTACCTGGGATGATTTGAGGGTGTGTGTGTGTGTGTGCGTGAAGACGATCAAAATAGAAATACTGTCTCTGTGCCAGTGTGTAAAAAGAGCATTGGTAGGGGAGGTTACGAGAGGCGTGTAGCCATGGCACTCGGCCATCCTAGCTCGCCGTTAGAGATAGGGGGGTGGCTGTGGTAGTGGTGTGTTATGTGTTTGTGGGGATGTACTAGCATTGGCACTCATAACAAACTCTTAGAAAATGTACAACAGCTTTGTGCAGCTTTATAGCAAGGGATGACTTTTGACATCCTGGGGAAACCTTAACTGTAACAAAACAATTTGGTGACCCTCAGTGCTTATTTATTTCTTTTATAATCATAATCCAACTAAACAAATATAGGTGTGTGCTGTAATAATATTAGACTTGGCTTGCCTAACTTTTTCAGTATACTGTAAGAGGCCAAATAAAAAAGTATAGTGCTTGGACCCCTAATTGCAGTAATAGTCACTTGTGAAAATATAAAAACATAAAGAATTGTGTTGGTATATTTAATTAATTCACTGTTTAATGCTTTTATTACGCATTTTAGTATCCCCTTGCATCCTTTTTAAAGTTTGTACCTTTTAATAAGTGGTTATACACCAACAATCACAGAATTAGGAACACCTGGCAGTGGAGGAACCATCCACAAACACCCAGCCAAGGTCACACATCAGCCGGGTTGATTTGACAGGCAAGCATCAAACTTGCATGGTGAACTGTCCAAACTGCTGCAACAGTAATGGGTCTACTTGCATATGGAGGTTATTTGCTACATTGTGGATTCTGTTCCCTAATATATGCATGCTGTAATTACAGATAGACCCATTACGTTATTAGCCAAGTTTTCCTAATCGAGTGATTTCCTAGTCTGAATTAATGTAAGAGCTGAATTTAATACATTTAGAGCATTATCTTCATCAAGTGCTTATGTATATTTAGAGCCCGGGATTTGCAGACGCCCCTTTTTTTAGGTAGTTGTAAATATTTGATGGCCGACCTGGTTCAGATGAGTCAAGTACCATTTCACACTCGCATTTTTTATGCCTTTGTCTGCCAGATCTGCCTGCCTTACTCACACACACTCTTCAATGCGAACAGATTTAGGTGAGAACACATCAACAACCCAGATAAAAACGAAACACCAGGGACCAGGTGTCTTTGCACTCCGAACTCAGTTCAGCATTTCTTTTTTGCACTTATATAATAAACACTGAGAAAAAATATGAATTATCCCGAACGTTCATCTCGAAATGGATGAGGCATAAAAGAGCTTTTCGGATATGGGTAAAAAAACAAGTGTGTGTCTTTTGTTCGATGAAAGTAGCGGCTTTACCCAACAGTTCAGACTGAGAGCTTTTCTTTTTTTATTTAAACCCTGCGAAAGGTTTTGTGTGTATTTGGTTAGTTACAGCAATTATGGCCAGTAAGTGACAGCCAAAAGCACGCCAGAGAGAGAGAGAGAGAAAGAGAGAGAAAGAGAGAGAGAGCAAACTGCTTCTCTGTGCAAGACTCCTCTGTCGAACATCTGCTCAGAGATTTGCATATTAATTAACCCATATTAACTCTAATTATTCTGGGAAATTATCAAATAAATTACATTTTCTAATTTTAACCTCTCCTTTGCTTGACGGATGTCAGCACAGGAAGAAACCTGGAAAAAACATACGCTCACCTGGACACACGTTTTTCTCCTTCTTTATTTTTTTAGCCAAGGTAACTTTTGTGTGCCTCCTCGCTCTTTCTCGATCTCTAACTTTTTTTCTGATACATTGGCTTCTGTTTCTGGTAGGTGGGGGACATTAGGCCAGGAGCAGGTGTGTGTAAGTGAGTACAGATGGCGAAATCGGGCAGGACGACTAGAGGTGGCGAGTGAAGCCACCGATCTGAGCAGATGAGCAGAGCGCTGAGCTTTCTGCCGCTTTTTTTTCGAGCCTGTTGCTTCAGCTCTCGAAAATAAACGTGACTATAATTCAATTAGGGTTCGGCTACCGTGGCTGGCTGCCGCATGGTAGAAATGTTTGAACATAACAACCCCCCTTCCCTGACAGCGCTCTGAAACACTCTGGAGGTTTAGTCAGGTTTGATTTGCTTTACATGTGACTGGGTTTTTCTCTCGTCCAGGGGCGTCATTGCCATTTTGTACAGTTTTGCTTACTTATTTTTTCTGTTCCATATAAGGGGTCACCTTAATGGTTTGGCACAAGTTTTACACATCGTGCCCTTCATGCTGCATCCATCCTATTTCGAGGGACCCATGTTGCAGCTCTGCCATGAGATTTGATCCTAGTTACTAATGCTCTTGTCTTTTTCCAGCACCTGGGTGCTATCTAATTGAGCTATTTTTTACATTTTTTTTCCCAAGTTTGGGGCAGCACGGTGGCACAGTGGATAGTGCTGTGGCCTCACAGCAAGAGGACCCGGGTTTTAACCCCGGGTGGGGCAACTTGGGGATTTCTGTGTGGAGTTTGCATGTTCTCCCCGTGTTCGCGTGGGTTTTCTCCGGGGTGCTTCAGTTTCCTCCCACAGGCCAAAGACATGCATTCTAGGTAAATTAGAAATGCTAAATAGTCATTCTAGGTGAATTGGAGAAGCTAAATTGTCTGGTCCTAAGCCCGAAAGGGTGAGGGTTGCGTCAGGTAGGGCATCCGGCGTAAAACATGTGCCAGATCCAAATGCAAGGAACTCGCTGTGGCGACCCCTGGTGACAGGGAAAAAACCGAAAGATTAAAAATTTTTTTTTTTCAAATTGGCAATTTAAATCATTAAATACAAGAGTTTGTGGACACCACAAGTTTATCTAATAAAGTGGTCATTGTGTGTGTACAACAAGCACTACAATTTCCCTTCACTGGCGCTAAGAAGCACAAACATTATAGGATGTCGACTTCCCTGCGCACAAATTGAAAAGGTTTGTCAAATGATCTTTAAGTGTTGAGGTCAATCTTGAGGATCTGACACCGAGCCCTATTTCACTATAACAGGAAGGACATATGTTTAAAAGGATGTCATGTTTTTATGGGTATATGGGTGTGAGGATCAAATGTTTGCCCATATAGTGTATGCTTTATTATAAAAAAATCTTTGCTTGATTTTTTAAAAAACTTATATGATATCAATCCGAATATTTATGAGCATCTCGATTCACACCTGTGAACTGTTGAAAAAGGAAATGATGACTGTTTACTCTTGTTGCTTACTGAGTACCCAGCATTAACACCCACCTCAATGCTTTTACACCCCCATTCCCATTTGCATGCAGAAGTACACACTCTCAGACTCTCACAGACACAGACACACACACACAGTGCAAACCCTTTGAGCCATTGAGATGATCTGTGTGTCTGAGACAGGTAGGATAGGGCACAGTTAACTTCCAATCGGGTTACCGTCCTGACCTATTACCCCCACTGATGTACAGCAGCTGCTCCTGAAGGCAGAACATCCAGGAATAGCTCTATCCCTCTCTCTACCTCAGGGGAGCTCTGATCTTCTGCTCTGTTGTAACCAGGGGGTACTGGCGCTAGCCCTCCCCTGGATCTGGATCCGCTCTGTTTGAGTTTTTGAAAGAAACCATGCCTCCAGGTTGGATTGCGGTTAAGGAGACTGTAGGGATGGAGACGCTAACTGCTCAGGAGTCTAAAAAAACATTATTCAGGACAAGATGTTTGCAAAGGAGCAGGTTTAAAGGTATGTCTGCTTTGATTATATACAGTAGATTGGGATTCTTCCAGGTTGAACATTATAATAATATACAGTGTCTCTGGAGCATTATATATAATACATCTATCTTGTAACGCTGATCCGTCAGGTCAGGTTTATTGGTACTAACAGGTAAAAAATGCTTAACTGTGTTTTTATTATATTTAGCACTAAATTGTTTTATTTGGCTTAATACTGCGTCATTTTCTCAGTTTTTCGTTTTCGTCACATTTATTGGTTCATGGATTTTATTTGTAACTATTCACGACTTGATATACATAAGACACACAAAAAAAGAAAGCAATGGCACTCCTGAGAGTCAAATTCCAGGACAAAAGACCCCGACATTCAGCCGTAAATGATTTTATGATGGCTTGTGTTCCCTGCTCATGGCGCTGAATTGCAACACAGCACTTACCCATCTGTTCCAAACAAACTAAACAATGTTGTTTTGTTATTGTCCTCTTTTAACATTTTTTTCCATTTATTATATTTTCATTTTTTTGAGATTTTTACCTCAGTTCACAGCTAGCTTCTTGTAGAGGCGCTAGTCACCATAATCAATACCAAACGCACAATACGTGTCATTAGCGTCTGCCCTGTGTGCCGTCTAACTGACAGGCCAATATGAGCGCCGTGAATAGGTTACGATGGGGAACGCTAAGCCTAGTATTAACCGAGACTGGGGCAATTAAGGGTGTCATTTTAATTATCTGTAGCATTCGAGTGAGAGATGTTCCTTTTATTTACTGCAGATCAAAAGCAGGGGAGAAAAGCCAAGAGATGTAACAGGTAGCATCAGACAGAGAATGACAGGCGTAATTGCCTTTGTTGCAGTTGACACTTGGACGCGGCAGAACCAAATAGAGCTTGTCATCTGAGGAGAACTTAGCCAAGAAGTAAACATTATCGTTTCTTTGTCTCTCGCCGCTCGTAACACAAAAGATTGATTAGCAGAGAGGTGAGGAACAGAAATAATGGTCGTGGTGACATTAGCAGGTTGGAATTATTGCGTTGAAGTGCACAATGCCAGCCGAGGAATGGCTGTCTGTCAGAGATGCCACTTGAACAATACACACACTTGAGTAAAAAAAAAATTCCCTCGCTCCTTGTCTGAAGTTCTGCCTTCCCCCATCATTATTGTTCATTCTTTTCAAAACGTCCAACAGTAAGTACTAAGTTGCTGGCAGATTTTAACTTCTGCTCAAGATGACACTCCTTATATTCTCCTTATTTTCTTTCTCTCTTCCTTCTCTTTTATTGTCTGTCTCGGTTTTTATGACTCATAACATTTAACATGTACTAACAACTCACATTTCTATGCTAATGCACAATTTATGAAGCACAACATCTGTCTGTCTGTCTGTCTGTCATTGCTTTTAACAACTACGTTCATATTAATGCAACTGCTCTTTAGTCCTTCATGTTATTCATCTCTGAGTCCTCCTTAAATGTACCCTCTTTTCAAATAGATATATTTCTAAAACATTGAGTTTCACACCAGTTGTCTTGCTAGTCGCCATAATCAACTATCCTGGCTGAAACCAAGTTTTCTGTCTGTGCTGTACCCTTGCGTTGACATCGCTACTACCTCCACTACCTTGCAGGATAAGTTGGAGGAAAGTAAAGGAAATACGTATGTTTATCTGAACTAACATGACTGTATACTGGAGAGTATTCTGCGCATACACAAAAAAGATATAAACTTTGTGTTTCAGGGTGGAGTTTGCTTTCTGTGTCTGCACTCATTTGTCATTTTCTTAGTCTGACCTCGTGTTGAAACTTTCCTTCATTACTTTGGCCTGATTGTTTTATATTGTTATTTTTTTGCTCACACTTCATACCAAATGATTTATGTCAGACCCCACTGTCCTGTTGCGGATAAGTCATTTGCAATCTACCCATCTCTGCATGGACAAGTAAAAGTAAAACCTTTTAAACTTGTCCAGCCTTAGATAATTTCATTCAGCCGTCTTCTGGCTTGCAGCTCTGTGGTTCTGTATTTGAGAGGGATGGATGGGATGGGGAGGGGAATTGGGGTGTCTTGGCTTGGGGATTCTCAGGCCTCCTGTTCCTTTGTGCTGTGCCATAACCTCATACAAACCCCACAAATACAAAAAAGACGCAGAAAAACACTGCATGTCCACCGGCAGGCATGGAAAGAGTTAAAACCCTTGTTGAAGTGAAGGGGTGCGCACAGGCCGAAAATTGGGGCTGTGTAAAAACTGCAAATTATTGATCGCACGTAGGGTAAATCTGGACCACACATCAAGTTCTGAATGTCTCACTTTCTTTTTCTTCATATATTCTTACTTACCCCCACTCTTTTCTTTTTGTCTCTTTCTTTTTTCCCCTTTCCACCCCCTCTGTATCAGTAAGGGCATTACCCAGTCTGAACTTGCCTAAATCCTTGTGGTCACACCTCTTGAAAAGGCTTTGTTTCCTCCGTCAATTGGTATTCAGCCCAGGTCAGCGGATGCCTCTGGCCCGGGCTCCGTCGCCGTTTTCATTTTAATTTGCACCTGTTGTGCAGTTGTTCGGAAGGCAAGTGCGGGCCGGCGGATTAGTCAAAGATCATGTTATGAACAGATATGCGCGGTGTAATCTTTTCTGTCCACAGGGGAATGGTAAGAAAGCCTTGGCTTTGCACAAACCACCCACTCCCTCCTCCTGTTTCCCTGTCCTTTTTTTTTTTTTTACATCCGTGAGCTTTTTATTCACATGGCTGGCTAATATGTGACGAAAAAGTCAAGTCTCAGGAAAAGTTAGCGACGTAATTATTTTTTTCTTCCCTGGTTGTTGGCATCAAGCCTCCTGAAAACTGATTTGCTTTATCGAGCAACAGCAGAGCACAGAACCAGCTCAGAAAACTCTCACTTCTTTTATTATTTCTCCCTTTTGTTGGTTCCCATGATGTCATGGCTTCATGGTTGATTGTATTCCAAAGACGAGCATCGCCTACTCTTCTGGGCTTGTATTTTAAATGCAGGTCAATGGATGAGTAAGAAGTGATATTTTTCTGTCCTTTGCATGCAGACATTTTAAAATTCAGACATTCCTGAAGAAACGAAAGCCCTCAGGATGTGCGTTGTCCGTCATTTGTCACTGACTCAAATGACATATCTTATATTTTTAGATATTTTCAAAGATCTCTCATTGTAAGGAAAGGCATGGAGAGAGGTGATAAAGCAAAAGAAAAACACCTTCACCTGAATGACAAATATATTCACATGCACCACACACACACTCACTCGGAAATCAAAATCATGCACAAATCAGCAAAATGAATGTTACTAATGAAATGAAGGGATATTAATGATATATTTACATCTGATGGAATGTCAGATTGATGAATGTGTGAAAGGTGCAGCTCTCTTGAATCTAAGGCTATTTTGGCACATCAAGTAGCAGCTGGTTCCTCATACACATTTACTCACATACATCCTGGTTTTTCTGTACTTGTAAGGACTTTTCCCTGACACAGTTATTGATGCAGCTAATTAATGCTAAGCTTAACCTTAATAATGGAAAAAGAAACTTTCTGCCTTTTCTACTTTCCTAACATGAAATAGTAAATAATTTCCTTATGGGGACCTTCGGTTGTCATAAAGATATAAAACATTCATCTATATATATATATATACAAGGGTTAGACAAAGAAACTGAAACACCTGGTTTTAGACCACAATAATTTATTAGTATGATGTAGGGCCTCCTTTTGCGGCCAATACAGCGTCAATTCG
>JAOUQV010000010.1:3183787-3197542 GCA_028565295.1 Aspidoras spilotus | reverse complement strand
CTGTGCAAGACTTGTATGTGTCATTCCCAAGACGAATTGACGCAAAATAAGGTCCTACACCATACTAATAAATGATTGTGGTCTAAAACCAGGTGTTTCAGTTTCATTGTCTAACCCCTGTACACTCAACTCAAAGGCATGCTATTGTTCTTTAGAACAAATATTTAGTTAAAGAAGTTTATTTTTATAAAAAATGTTATACACTCAGCATCCACCTTATTAAGAACATCAGTGCGATTGCTGGTTAACACAAATATCTAATCAGCCAAACACTTAACCGCAACTCAATGCAGTTAGGCATGTAGAGGTGGTCATGTCACTTTGCTAAAGTGTAAACCAAGCATCAGAATAGGGAAGAAAGTTGTTTGTTGCTGTCAGAGAGTCTGGTCTAAGTATTTCAGAAAATGCTGATCTACTGGGTTTTCATGACAACCAACTCTAGGATTTACAGAGGTCTATTGAGCGGCAGTTGTGTGGACGAAAATGCCTTGTTGATGTGAGAGGTTAATAAATGTAAGTATCAATAAAATTAATCTAAATTAATCTAAATCTTTCATCTAAAATAACTTAATTTCAACAAGCACAACCACAGCATACACTTTTTAACCCTCTTTAAATCTCACCCAATGCAAACATATGGGAGAAGTTAGAGTCTGTAATGTTACAGGGAGATATAAGGCATCTAGTTATTCACATGAATTGTTTTTAAAATGAAAAGTTAATATAAAATAAGAAAAGTATTAGGAGTTTTGTGTAAGTGTTTTAGAAAGATGAACCAATCACATTAGATGATTTGAAAGTGCTGTGGGTTAAGGAGAAGTCATTATGCGAGGTTATTTTAAATGGATGCAACATGCAACTGCCGTCTCTGGCTTCACATTTAATTACATGTATTTTTAGAGGAGGCATTATCTAAACCAAATATTCATTTACTATATGCCGCGTTTCAAAGATTTCAAGGTCTAAACCAAATTTGCATTGATGGATGATATAATCAATGAAAGGCTTAAACTAAATTAAAGCAACACCACAATTAGCTTTGGTCTTCTGCATGTCACAAAAGGGCCTTTCGAGGCAGAATAAAACAGTGAATGTCCCTCAGCCGTGACATGGCCATTTATCAATCAGCATCGGCCACATTGACAAGTGCTAATTTAATAGAGACTGCCCCGGCTGGCAGGAAGCCGCACTGACACACAATACAAACTCATTTATCACTATACAGCCGTGTGGCACTGCGTCGTTCCCTCCCTCTCTCCATCTCATTCACTCTTTCCTCCGGTCCAGGACCTGGGGTCACTCCACCATGCAGCGCTGCTTGACGTTTTTGCAGGTGCTGCTTTTTACAGACAAGGCCCGTCTTTTATCTTAGCGTCTGCAGGAAAACACTGCAGCTTCATTATGCTATAGAGGACGAGGTATGGTGCCGACATGGTGCAATTTATGTGCATAAAGCCAAACCTTTCTGTTCTTCACTCTCTTTCTTCTGCTTTCTGTAAAATTCTGAGCAACACAGGCATGCAGTAGAGAAAAAAAACTCCACTAATGCAATCACATATGAACAGCAGCTGCTCAGGAAACCGATGCTGAATGGATGTGCCGCTTTGAATCTGACACATCTCTTAAATTAAAAAAATAATAATGACAGAAATTGACGTATAAAAGGGTCATGAGGAGCCTCTGATTTTTAGAAAGAAACTGGAGAAGCTTTGATCATGGACACTTGCAAAGCAACAGAGGCAAAAGAATCGCCGGAGGGACTTCGGAATTGAAACAAAAAATATATTCCCTAGCATGAATGATGTGAATGAGAACACACAGGCGTGATTTCCCACAAACCTTTAGCAGAGCATGTCTCTGAGGAAAAACTGCAAAGGCTGCTACCTTCAGTTCAGGCTCGGCATTAAGCACAAGCTTCGCATTAAACCAATCTGAGGTCAGGAACGTGTCGGGAACTGAAGGGAATCCCATCAGCCTTATAGGCACTGAGGTACGCCAATGTACCATTGTGAATGTGATATTCAGCTGGAGGTGAATAATTCGGCAATGAAGAAAATGTCTGGGCTTTGCACATGGTACTCAAGAAAAGGAGGTGACCGATTACAAGGAAATGAGAGAAAGAAAATAGAAAGAGGGAGGAGAGTTGTTCTTTCAACTGTTAGAAATGTATATTAGAGCATGTGACGGTATGTTTTGCCTTTTGCCTTCAGAACTGACCTAATCCTTCATGGCATACTTTTAACACAGATGGTATTCGGCATTCCTTGGCTATAATGAATGGTTATTTGAGTAGCTGTTGCCTTTCTATCATCTCAAACCAGTCTGCAGCTCTCAAATCAACAGTGCATTTTTATCCACACAATTGCCGCTCATTGGATATTTTCTCTTTTCCATTCTTGGTAGAGATGTTTGAGGCTGAAAAAGCCAGTAGATGAACAGTTTCTAAAATACCCAGATCAAGCCCGTCACTTAAATCAAATTTCTTCCCCATCCTGATATTTGTTTTGTACTTCAGCACGTTGGCTTGACCACCTCTACATACCTAAATGCATTGAGTTGTGGCCATGTGATTGGCTTATTAGATATTTCTGTTAGCAGGAAATTGAAACTAATAAAGTGACCGGTGAATGTAATGATACAAAGTAAAACACAAAGACACAATGACTACAAATTATTGTTTTTGCCATAAAATGCATCTATAAACATTTCCTGAAGTGAAACATGAATCAAATTTCATCTTTCTGCTTTTTCCCCTGTCAAATAAACTAAAAATCCACGGAAACATTGATGCACAGTATTGAAAGTGAAAGTGATACATTTTGCCACTATGTTTGCACACAGCAGAATTGGTCCTCTGCATTCAACCCATCCGTGCAGTGAAACACACAAATACACACACACACAGGTGAAATTTCTGTATCTGCAGTATAGTTTTAATTATCTTTGGTAGATTAAATTGATTAATTACAAAGTTTGTTAGCATATCACAATGAAACCAGAGTTAGCTAGTACTTATTTGTTGGACAGGTTCCTGTTTCCTTATATTTTCTTCATCTTTCGGCTTTTCACTGTCACCAAGGGTCGTCACAGTGAGTCCCTCGCATTACAATCTGGCACATGTTTTACGCCGGATGCCCTTCCTGACGCAACCCTTAACCTTTCGGGCTTAGGACAGGGACAATTTAACTTCTCCAATTCATCTAGAATGCATGTCTTTGGAATGCGGGAGGAAACAGGAGTACCCCAAGAAAACCAGCGCAAACATGGGGAGAACATTCAAACTCCACACAGAAATATCCAGAGTTGCTGCACCCGGGGCTCGAACCCGGGATCTTATTGCTGTGAGGCCACAGCACTTCCCACTGCGCCACCATGCCGCCCTCCTGTTTCCTTATATAATCATATTAATTGTATAAAAGTTAATAAATAAGTGCAAAGTGACCAAAATAAGCTGCGGCCACATCCAGTGGGTTTTCTCATTCCGAACTCAAACCTTTTGCTAATTAGCAAAGAAGCTTAGCTACTCAGGAGCCATTGTTCCCATCCCTGAACATTTAATTGAGTGTTTACTGGCTCTTATAGGTGTCTTAGATTCCACCAACCTGACGCTTTACTGGAGGCACCACACAGGAGAAGCCTGGGAGCTTGGTTAGCCATTAAAGCTGTCGGATATAAGTGCTGCGGAAAGAGCTAATAAAAATCATACAGCTGCTGATCTCTTTTTCTTCTTTTGCTCTCTTCTACACATACAATATATAGAACAGTATGTTTTCAGTCATATTACAATATTAGCCTTAAGCTATGTCATCTTTCAGTTTAGTGTATGTGTGTGTGCATGAGATGAAGAGACTGAAGAGCCTCAGGCATTTTGCTTTAGGTGATCCACCTCTGTGTTATCCCTGCATGAATATCTGTCTAGATGCTTTTTCCATTAAAATACGGAGAAATTCTTGGTCTAACACAGATCTCCAGATCAGTACAGGCAAAGCTGCAATTTGTAACATTTTACTTATTTACGGCCTAAAGGTAGAATTTTACAAAATTACATCCGGCATTAATGTTTGACGATTTGCTTATTTTGAGATTGTTACTCTATTTAAACTTATTTGATTATTATTTATTATATTTATACTTAAGCCTGTTAATACACTATGCCAAAATGTTAGCTATAATGGAAACTGGCTCATTATTTCCTTTCCTTCCTTACCACATAACCATAGCCTCAATTTCACTCTTTTCACTAAGTATTGAACATAATTTGAATAATATGGCAAATAAATTGCTTAAAGTTGACTACTCACAGCAAAACAAACATCATTTCAGAAGGACCCAGAAGAACTCTGCTGAGACCCAGGCTAACAACCAAGAATGGAGAAGACTGCTAAATGTTTCAGCCCGACGTCCTTATGACCGCCCCTCATCAAAGGACCTGTGACTGTGACAGTGATAGAAACTCTTCTGTTTTGTTTTCATTCCCCAGTGTAAAATAGATCAGTGTTCTTAATAGGACTAACCTACTTAAATAAAGGTTCCATTAAAATAAAATGTCTGGAGGGTGGCACTAATGCAGCTGTGGAGGATGCCAGCTGACGCTGAACCAAAGAAAAAGAGGGAAAAAAATATTTATAGGATTGCATAGTCTAAAAGGTTGGATCAATGCAAAAATAATGGATGCTGTTGTTCAACCCCAAGTAAGAAAGGTAAACTATATGTGGAAAAAAGACATGAAAGTGTAACTTTACTGTCCACATTGTGTTTATTCTGACTACAGTAAATACATTTAGCATCATTACTCAAGAAGCAGTAATACTTTTGTAAACGCCAACTATTCACATTGGTGGAAAAAGGAATGCTATGCATATTTTATTCTGCTGCAGTTTCTCAGGCATAAATGAGAACTGTGATCACTTTGGGATTTCTCCATCTTTTGACTTCTAAAGTTCGCCAGTCCTCCCTCAACTCTCTCTCTCTCTCTCAGTCTTTCTTTCCTCCGACTTTTTTAAATCACTGTTGATGCCTGAATGTAAAATGAGTAATGTGGATTTTAATGTACAGTAATGAACTCTCAGTCATGCTCTGTTCACTCCCCTAAACACTTGGACATCGCACTGACATTCCTCCACCTGCACAAAGTCAAACAGGGAGAATGATGAATGTGATTTTTGTCCGAAGTGACATCCGTGCTGTAATAAGGAACCCGATATGTCTAATATTGGGGCGTGTTTCTTCTGTCTCATGTAATCAGGCATTTGTGTTCCATAGAGCACATTTTAAGTGAATGTGCTCGAAATCATTCAGATGCTTATTTAATATTAATTCAACAATCAGTACGATATTCACAGCAAAAAAAATCAGGAATAAATTTCCTGGCCCTCTCAAATATCCATAAGATGACATTTAAAAATACAGTACATGCTATATGATATTCATATTATATAATGTATAGCTTGAAGAACAAAATTATATATTTTTTTTAATTTTGCGCTGCTAGTTACTACTGCTACAGAAGAAATCCGCATCCGAAGCTAAGTTTACTACTTGTTTTTCACTTAATTTTTATATATTTTTTTACACCCGCACTGAGACAATATTGAACACACATTCGCCAATGTTAACTAAATGTTTTTTTTCTATTTACAGGATCCCACTAAAAGAGCACGCCGACGGCATCCGTGCCGGATCTGTTAATTATCATCCGATACTTACCTTAGACAAGAGATTATCATACTTTAATCCACTCCAAGAGACGGAGTTAATTTCACTAGTTCTATCATCAAAATCTATAACATCTATATTAGATCCTATACCCACAACGTTAATTGAAATTGTACTACCGGAAATAATCCAGCCTCTCATAAAAATTATCAATTCCTCACTCAGTACTGGCTATGTCCCTAGTTCATTTAAATTAGCAGTTATCAAACCTTTTATTAAAAAACCTAATCTTGACCACTGCCAGCTGTCAAATTATAGACCAATATCTAACCTCCCCTTCCTCTCCAAGATCCTAGAAAATGTTGTAGCGCAACAGATATGGTTATACCTGAATAAAAATAATATTTTTGAAAATTGTCAGTCAGGATTAAGTCCCTATCATAGCACAGAGACAGTGCTGGTTGAAGTTGTAAATGATTGGCTACTGGCCTCTGATTAGGGTTATGTTTCTATGCTTATATTGCTTGACCTATATGTAGATTTTAACAATATTGATCACGTTATTTTTCTTCATAGGCTTGAAAATGTTGTTGGAATTAAAGGAACAGCCCTGTCATGGTTCAGGTCTTATTTTTCCGACCATATATATATATATGCTACCTCTGGGTAATATTATTTTCAAGCATGATATCAACTTCCACAGTTATGCTGATGATACGCAGTTCATATTCGTAATATTCGTGTGAGCCAATACTGATGACAGACACCAATTTACTCGAGTTGAGGAATGTGTGAAGGACATCAGACAGTGGATGTTAAACAAGTTTCTTTTACTTAACATCTGATAAAACTGAAGTATTGGTGTTAGGACCACAGGCAGGTAAAAGTAAAATTTCTGATATTTTTTTTGTCTCTGGTTTCTCAATTATACCATATACAGCTGTAAAAGACCTTGGTGTGATTATTGATTCTAAACTTTCCTTCGAATCTCATGTAGATAATACCACCAGGATAGCCTTCTTTCATCTTAGAAACATTGCTAAGTTTAGAAATATGCTGGCACTGAATGATTCAGAAAAACTTGTACATGCATTTGTTACCTCTAGGATGGATTATTGTAATGCCATGTTGTCTGGTTGTTCCAGTAGGTGCATAAACAAACTACAGTTAGTCCAGAATGAGGCGGCCAGAATTCTTACTAGAACCCGGAAATATGAGCACATCACCCCTGTCTTATCCACACTGCTCTGGCTACCTGTCAAATTTCGTACTGATTTTAAGATACTTTTGCTCGCTTACAACGCAGTTAACGGTCTTGAGCCACAGTATCTTAGTGAACTTCTAGTTTCTTATGATTCACCACGCCCACTTCGATCAAAAGGTGCAGGCTATTTTCGAATACCTCGTATTATAAGGACTACAGCAGGGGGCTGATCATTCTCTTATCGCGCCCCACATAAATGGAATAGTCTTCCAGTTAGTGTTCAGTGTTAATGTTCATGTATTAGATGTATACAGATTGCATCACATCACCCAAATGAGGATGGGTTCCCTTATGACTCTGGTTCCTCTCAAGGTTTCTTCCTTACTTACTCAGGGAGGTTTTCGTTGCCAGCGTAACTGATCTGGGATAAAACGTTTTCTGTAAAGCTGCTTTGGGACAATGTCATTAAAAGACAATAACATGGCTGCAACTCAATACATTTATAGTAGAGGTGAACTGGTGGCATGTAGAGGTGGCATGTAGAGGTGGTCAAGACAACTGACTTAATTGCAAACCGAGCATCAGAATGGGGAAGAAAGATGATTTAAGTGTCATTGTCTGAAAAAGATAAAATATTGTGTGGATGAAAATGCTTTGTTGATGTGAGAGGTCAGAGGAGAATAGGCAGACTGATTCAAATGATAGAAAGGCAGCGGTAACTCAAACTAACCACTCGTTATGACCAAGGAATGCAGAATACTATCTTTGTTGAAAGAATGCCTTAAAAAATGAAGGCAGTTCTAAAGACAAAAAGATTCCAACTTTATACTAGCAAGTTGCTTCTAATAAATGGCACAAATAATAAATTCTTTAAATGAAGGGAAAAAGTAAATCAGATTTAAAAAAATAATAAACACATTGATAAAGTGAAAATAATAACCCAAGTCCCCACCCAACACCACCTCATTGTTTTTCAGATTATATTAACCAAAACCTAAGATTATACATTTCTTGCTAAACTATAATCAACTACAAATGCTAAACAAAAACAAATAAAACTTACAAAATGGCTGAAGTATCCCAAACACGTGTAAACTTTTAAGACTTGGCTACCTTGGATTGTAGAGTGGCTGGAATATGTGAGTGTGTTTAGGGGCGTGTTTGTACTTGGGTATGTGGTGAAAATATTGTTTTCATGTTTAGACACTAAACTGTTTGGATTTCTGTTGTACTTGAACAAGAAAGTGAAAAAATGTTCTCTGTGTGTTATGAGTGGGAGAGTGGTCAAGTGTACGGTCAGAGTAAAATGTGTGTTGTGGAGTGCATCTGGTTAGGGGAATGCTTGGAAGATGAACAGTGGCTGGAATAAGCAACAATCTTGACACACTAAGCCAAAGTTGCAGGAGAACTAAAACCAGTATATAGTGACATTTTCACTTTAATCAAAAGTTTTAATTTTAGTGTAAAACTGCACCTGTAGCTGTTTTATCAAATATAAAATACAAGGTTATTGGGAAATACTGTAAATCTACCAATGATCTGAGGAGGTAAAATGTATTTACTCTTACAATCCAGAAATTAATGATTTTACAGTAATAGGACCTTTGAATTGTAATCTTCTTATTCTAGATTACATTTTCTATTAGTTTTATAATGACATCATACTTTTAGGCTATATTCTGTTAAGTTTAATATCAGTTTTATGTCAGAAAATAATCCAAATATAGATTCAGCATTCAGTAATGGCTTTATACAGTAGTCACAGTCTAGAAAGTGAAAGTGAAAAGTGAAAGTAATACATGTTGCCACTATGTTTTGCACACAGCAGAATTGCTCTACATTTAACCCATCCGTGCAGTGAAATACACAAATACACACACACAGGTGAAGTGAGCACACGTGCCCCGAAGCAGTGAGCATCCAACATATCCCTGGTAAACTAAAGATGATCTCAGACATTAAGCCAGTCCATCAGTGCCATACACTGACAATTCATGAGAATATTCTGATAGCTTAGTTTTTTTTTTTATATTAAAATCTTTTAGTGAAGCGTCATTTGATTGACAAGGCATGTACGCAAAAAATACATATTGGCTCTCGAATGCTGTTTTTGCACACAGTGTGTGTAAGTGGTTATATAGTTGCATAAAGGTGTGTGAGTGTGCCCCACCACTAGTTTACTCCAAAGCACCAATTTTTTGCTCAGAGGTAATCAATGGCCATTGTATTTAGCTGTTGCTCTGGGAAGACCTGTGATTATTACCAATGAAGAGAATTAGATAAAAAGCTTTTGGACTTGAAATTGTAAATTGTGTTTGAATAATTCCAGATGAAGTCATCAATGGAATTGTTGTTGATTTTATAAATAAGATAACTGGTACCATTCCTAATAACTACCCCAGTCTTCATCTGTGTAGGCACATTTTATTGCTTACTCAAAGCTCTTTGTTCAATTTGTAAATTGCCTATTGAGTTCAAGTCTCCATGGAGCCAGTGGACAGCAGCATTCCTAATACCTTTCTACAGGGCTTTAGTCTGAATAAGATTTTTAGAGGTATTTTGGTTCCGGTCCCATGCAGTAATCATTATGAAGAATTTTCATGGAAGTACCTGTAGAGCTCGGTTTGTAATTCAGTATGTTGTCCTGACCTAACTCAGCGTGCCTATATGCATTAAGTTGTGGCTATATAATTGGTTGATTATATGTACCAGGTGGCTGGTGATTGTATACTCCTAAATAATATCCAGCATTAAATGTTATGGACAATGGTGCGTCCATATCTTTCAGCACATTCTCAAGGGCTTAGGAGCTCTTTGAGACTATTAACCATTACACAAGAAGAGCTGGACAGTGTTTATGAAGAAAGGCAATGTTTCTGCTACTTTTTGCAAATGTGGCACTGTAGGAGCACTGTAAAAGGCCAAATTGTTAGAATATAACTAGAGAGAACTTATTAGACATCACCCGAATTGGCAGGTCCAACATTGGGCCTTCAATCTTTTAACAGATTATAAAAAGGACTCTGGATATAATGTGGTAAATATTATACAGGGTGGGCCATTTATATGAACACATCCACAGATCCATTTATATATATAGGCATATGATTATTATAGGGTTGCATTAACTTCCTACTAATAGCCAACAGTATCTTAGGACAATACCTAGTATCACATGGACATACTGTAATGTTTAGGTATTGTAGCTTCTGGATGATGAAGGCACTGATGCCATTAATTGGCCCTCATGCTTCCCAGACATGAATCCGCTTGGATATTGTGTATAATTGTATTCAATATTAACAAATAATGGAGCTCATTGATGCCGTTATCTAGGTGTGGTTTAATTTTAAATTTAATTTTATCTTATTTAATTTTGTACCGACTTATTGATGTTTAGTTTACCAGAAAAGCAATTGCCTAGGCAAAAGCAAGGTGTTTTCAGTCAGGCTTAATCTGATGTGTTCATATAAGGTTTTGTTAATGCATACATATCCCAAGTAACATATTTAAGAGTACAGTAGTTGTTACAGAGGGTAGGACCAGTGTCACATTCCAGTCTTTACTGGGACACTGTAAGATAGTGTAAGATTATGTGTTTTCACTTAATATTTTGGTTTAGCATTTTCTTCAATACAGCTTATTGAAAGTGATTTGTCAGGTTTCGTTTACTACACTAATTTTTTGTTCTGCACCTACAGGCTGCCAGTGTACTGTCCTTCTGAGGTACGTCGGTTCAGTACTGTTCTTAGCGGGAAGGCATGCTGCCAGTGATCATTCATCATCAGGTTATCAATCTGGCCATCACAACAAACTGAAACATATGGCCTAGGTTGTTCTGTTATCTGTCATCACTAGTTGCATGATGTCTTGCACATAAAGTATGTACAATTTGGGATTTAATGATATGACCTTGTATATGAAACACATGATAGGAAATATACAAATAATAACTGACAATCTGTCTCTGTCTCATGCCTTGTCCAGGACCCTGTTCTTCATATGCTATTACAATAAAATGCCAAATTTACTGATTGGGATAATCCAAACAAGCTAATTTGCTTATTTAGATTTACTTGGGAATGGGTTTTGTTATCTGACGCAATGCCTCACTCATTTGATGAAGAAAAGTCAGATACAAAGAATTAAAGTAATGATCTGGGTGTCAATTATACAGGGTGAGCACAAAAACAGCCTAAACTAGTTATAAAATTAAGGCCAGACCTAATAGTTTGTAACATTTTCCTTTGT
This sequence comes from Aspidoras spilotus, assembly GCA_028565295.1. Taxonomy (NCBI): domain Eukaryota; kingdom Metazoa; phylum Chordata; class Actinopteri; order Siluriformes; family Callichthyidae; genus Aspidoras; species Aspidoras spilotus. The sequence goes on along the minus strand of JAOUQV010000010.1, from coordinate 3,186,432 downwards.
GGGTACTAATACAATGACATTCCACTGAATATTTGTTGGAAATCCAGGACTGTTTTGTGCTCACCCTGCATATTCACTCGCGATAGTGATTAAATTGACAAACTCAGGATTATATGGAACCAAAACCTATTTAATACACTTAACTCAGCATCACACACAAGAGTTAAATGTTGACCAATGGTCCTGTTAGTGCTTGGATCAGCAAGTAACAATACAAAAAATTTAATTTTTTGTATGCATCAGGGGTTAATGGGTGCAAGCAAATCAATGATGCATACATTAAAACAGTTATAAAGAGTAAACATTTCTCTCTCTTGAAGTTAATAATACTAACAGGGCTTACAATGTTACAGATCAAGCTCTTGTGTCCTGAAGCATTTTCCACAGTGGAAACCTTGTCACAAAATTCTGACCGGCTGCATCCAAAAAGGAATACTTCCATAATTGTTAGTACTCAATATATGTCTACATACCCAGAATGTATCAAATAATATGCAGAAGGTTCCTGGATGTTGTACTTGATTGGGAAAGATTTTCAAGTATGCATGTAAGATACATGAGGACGATACAGATGACAGGGTTAGATGGAAGAAGTTGATCTGCTATGGCCACCCCTGAAACTGGAAAGCTGAAAGGAAAATTTTAGGGGTCTGTCAAGGTAGAACCAGGGGCAGTGCTAACACAGTGATTAAACACTCGATAATTCTCAAAAGGTTGGCAGTTCAAGCCCTACAAGCTGTAACTGCTTGGCCCTTAACCATTTTTGCTCCAGGGGCGCAATAATGCAGCTATCCTTTCTTCAAATAAAGCATTTCACTGCCTGCTGTAACACGTATGACTACAGTATGTACTGTATGTGACATATCATGTATTGTGACATACATTAAATTTAAAGTACTTCGGGTAAATGGCTGTGATGTGGAGGTAGTACAATACATTTGCTATTTTTCTTACTTTCTGTCTTAAATTAGCATGTCCATAAAAATGTCCTTCGGTGTGACGATGCCAAATATATAAATTTTAAAAAATTAAGATTACGTTCAGTATACACTCACCAGCCACTTTAATAGGTACACCTTGCTAAATGCTTTCATTCTTTTTGGCATACTTTCAACAGAGATGGTATTCTGCATTTCTCGATTGTAACGAGTGGTTTATATCATCTGGAACACGTATGACCATTGTCCTCTGACCTCTCACAACAACAAGGCATTTTCGTCCACTCAACCCTAGAAATAGTTGCGTATGAAAATATCAGTAGATCAGCAGTTTATAAAAGAATCAGACCAACAACAAACATGACACTTGCAAAGTCACTTATATCAGCCTTCTTTCCTATTTTGATGCTCAGTTTACACTTCACTAAGTCGCCTTGACCACTTTATGCATTGAGTTGTGGCCATGTGATTTGTTTAAGAAAAAAATATGTATCACTGAGGCATGTCACTTGCCCACAGATTTTGTACACATCTTCAATTTCCATAACAATAGTATATATATAATTTTTTAATAATTCTTTGGCTTTCCAAGTTATTAGTTGGCTCATATTTGATGTGCATATATATATTTTTTTTACCAGCATGGCCTCTGTGTTTTGGATGTGAGACCTCCATTTGCATGCATTTCTTTTTTCCTCTGTGGTTTGTTAGAGAGGGAAAATAGTAAGCGGAACAGTAAAAAATGAGCCCTTTTCCTCAAACAAAACTAATTGGCTGGAGTCCACTGTACAACATGCAATTATGGCACCTCAGTGTTGTATCACTTGGTGAGGATGTAAAATGCGGCCAGCTCCTCAACGTCCTTTCTTCACCGACTAGTTTGGCAGTTTCATTAGAAACTGGTCTAATTAACCTCAACTTATATCATTGTTTTCTTTTTATTTCTTTTGACTGTTAGAGTATGTATGTACTTTGGTCTCAGACACAGGGACGGATTTAAAATCTTAACCCTTAATTTGTTTTTGTCTAAAAATGTTTTTTTTATTTTAAAAGAATATGTAAGTACACAAATATTATAAGGTAAATGAAATAAAAATAGCAGTTTTTATAGTGGACTATGTCCCCTGTAGCATGCTGCCAGATTCTAGTTTTTTAGTGTAATCAAAACTATGTCTGGGCTTGTTGACTTATTTATACTGAAAATTTTATTTTATATTTGTTATCTATCTATCTATCTATCTATCTATCTATCTATCTATCTATCTATCTATCCATCCATCCATCCATGCATCCATCGTGTATCTATCTATTTTTAGTAAATTTAGCATTTAAGTCCCAGCATGCGGTGTACGTACGAGGGCACCTGAGGGGTTAATTTATATAATTACATACTTTGCCTCAACCCTTCATAGCACCATTATCTTTCATGTAGGGCTGAAAGCATGAGGTAATATACAGTGTATCAGGGAAAGATTGTGTTTGTAGTAACTTTGCCTGAAGTTATACGGAAGGTGTTTGTTTAGATTTTTGTGCCACAAAGAAAACAATTCATAATTGACTTAATTCTGTCATTCTTTATTCTTATAGAATTAAAATTTGTAAATAAAATATCAATGAATCTAAATGTAAAAATATACAGGGGTTAGACAATAAAACTGAAACACCTGTCATTTTAGTGTGGGAGGTTTCATGGCTAAATTGGACAAG
>JAOUQV010000010.1:3170617-3183687 GCA_028565295.1 Aspidoras spilotus | reverse complement strand
CAGTCTTGTCCAATTTAGCCATGAAACCTCCTACACTAAAATGACAGGTGTTTCAGTTTCATTGTCTAACCCCTGTATATATATATATATATATATATATATATTTACAGCTGTGAAGGCAGATATATAGTACGTCATTATATTACGTTCATGAGGTGGGTATAAGGAATAATATAATGTAATATTATGTATTTTTAATGGAAGTTGTCCATTTTGAGTATACACTAAAATAATTGGGATAAAGTAAAAAGATCTTTTTTAACTCTGTAAATCACTTCCAACAAAACGTATTTGATGTTTGTTCTTCATTACCTGGTTTGGACAGGCTCCTCTCGAGATGACTTGACTATGACTATGAGATGAAAGAGTATCTCCAAGGCCTAATTAGAAATAACGGCTCGTCTTTTGAGTTGTCAAGTCTTACCTCAAGCAGAAAGTAAGAACCTTGCATTTTAAGTAGCTCAGTACATGAAAAGTGTGGGTGTATAAGTTACTTTAACCTTAGCTCTATTACTGTGATGGGTATAAAATGACCTTGGATTTAGACCATGCGTATTTTGCTGCATTGAATTCTTTACTAAGTTTGTGTATATATGTGTGTATGTGTGTTTTTTCTTCTTCCTTATTACGCACAATGCCGTAAAGGTTATTTTCTGCCGCTCAGCATGCTTCCTGTAAACATTACAATCTATCAGATGAAGAACAGAGAAAAAAAGACAGTTTGTTTTCACACTTAAAGGAGACATGAAATAGAGTGTCCTTAACTTAATCACCACCTTGTTTGGCTACATTTGCATACATTTGCATATTAATTGGGCTACAGATTAAAACCAGTTTTGTAATTTTAATTAAGTGTCCACAAAGGTATATGATTAGAACTGTTTCAAATACGCACTGGCATAACCAGCAGCCGACGCTTTCGGAAGCTGCGTCTTTTCTCCGGCTCTCTGTAGATGGGGGATTACTTTCAAGAAATGCTGGTTTTATGATAGTAATTTTTAATCTTTAGTAGATTATGGAGGAAAGTAGAAAGAAGGGAGGGATAGAGGGAAGTAGATGGGAAGGTGGGAGGGTGGAAAGCGGGGGTGGGGTGGAGAATCGGAATCAGTTTCATTTCTCAAGATCTGTCTCTCCATCGATTGATTTGCAGCACTCGGTGAAAACTATTTTTTTTTTGCTTTTCCTGATTACAAATTAAAAGTCTTAGCTTAAAATATTAAAGAATGGAATTTTGATTGAGTGTGCAAGTAACCAAATTATGCAAATGAATTTAATGGAAGGAAGGCGGTGTCTTTCTCCTGTTATATTGGATGTCTGTTTTCATTAAGTCTTTACATGCATGAAAATAGCAGATTTTCAGGGGCAAATGGTGCATGTGTACTATTTATTTTAGTGGAACATTATCTTTTTTTCTCTGTCCTGCCACTATAGTGGTGGAACAAATTCCCCTCAAGTGTCCGAACCGCCGAATCTCATGCAGCCATAATCTAATGCCCATAGCAGTTAGTTTAAGAACAAATGTGCAAGTCACCTAAAACCTCCAGTTAGTCCCTGGACACCTCTGTTAATTGCTCTGGGTATCTATACTTTTCCAGATAGGTGTGGAGAAGAATTTCTATATGGGGATCAATAAAATATTGATTATTATTATTCAGCATTAACCTTGCACCTCTTAAGGTCTTACAAATACAGCTTACACTGTATTACCTGCAACTTGTTAGCCAAAGGTAATTTCTGGATATAAGTATGTGATTTTCTTGTAATTTTCTTTGTATTAATTTTCAAATAGCTCATTCCTGGCTTGAATTCCTTGAATTGAGCTCTACTAGCACTATCTTTGACATTCCAAGCAAATGACTAAGAACTTTTTTAAGTTGCCCTTGATAAGAGGGTCTGCATAATGCAGACAATTGTAAATGTTGATAGAATGGCACAGTATTTCTAGGAGAATAAGTTAAAGGAACTGTAAGAGTCTTTCTCAAGGTATTCTGAAATGATGAAAACATAAAAGTCTTTGTTAGCTCAACCATTATTCCATGTCAGGGAAAGTCTTGTACAATTGCACAAGTTTTCCTGATGAAATTACACTGAAGTCAGGGTATCCTATGTGCGAGTTTAGATGGAACACGATATTGCTGTAAAGTCTGCTTGTTGTGGTCTGGAACATTTTTGAAAAACATTTGGAAACATTTTGCCTGTAAAAAAATACTTAACTATTTAAGCGACAGGATACGGTTACAGTGCATATTTTTCACCTCACATTGTCTCCGAGTAATAGTGGTTCTGAAAAGACTAAATCAGATCATGTGTATGATTTAAGTTCAGAGAAAACCCACGGCTTCGCTGAGCTGCAGACAAACTTTGGGTCTGGCCTACTGATGGCGCTTTTCCTCTATTCTGGCATATAACATCTAATCATCCTAAATCCAAAGTGTTTCTACATGAATGGATGAGGTAGCAGGGTTGAGTGTGTCCTTTCGTCTCTGGTTGACTCTGTCATTTATTCCACTTTTCCCAAGCTATGTTTTGGGTAAACCATACCTCACTAAGCTTGACTTGATGTTTTTGCCTATTTTACTCTCCGTAAATTGCAGCTTCTTAAATTACTAAGCTGTCTTAATCGGTACAACCTGTGCGAACCGAGCCTTTTTCGAATGCAATGCGTCCTTGTTTGCTACTTGCGTCTGCAGGATAAAGGCTATCGATACTCAGAAACATGCAATCCAGAGTCTTCTGTTGTAAATTCACTTGGCATAAAATGCCACTCCTGTTGCCAAAGCCTCAAATGTGGTTTGTGTTCCTTCATCATTGAGTCAGAATCTTTCCATTCTCACGCCGTCTCTCTCTATTTCTCTCTCTCACACTCTCTCTCTCTTTCTCTCTCTCTCTGGCCTGTCAAAAGGCAAAGATATCAGTGACTTGTTTGTGTTCTGGCATCATGAAAAGCTCCACCTTGTTAAACATGAATTTGCTGCTTAAACTGGAGCTCAAGGCTTTGATGAAAAACTGGTTGGAAACCAATAACAGCAGCATAGGGTATTATCTAGTGAAATAGGCAAGAACAATCAATCCATAAATGTTGATACCCTGCCCATGATGGCGCCAACATAGTGTCCCTGCAATTTTGTAAAAGAAATTTGTCTGAGCCAACAAAGCAAATACCTAGAATGAAGTGGATGTTTGGCAGAAATAGATGGTGAAGTTAATAAAATTGCTCTTGCACATTAGATGTCTTCAAAATTTCTGTTGAGTAAAATTAAGTGTGCAGAGTGAGGATTTAATACTGAAATTACCCATATTCCCATGGGTAGATCTGCTGCTTGCAGCAAAAATGTCCCGGGTTTGATTCTTGGGTGGGGCGTCCTCGTTCTTGTCTGTGTTGTATGTCCATGTGAGATTTCTCTGGGTGCTCTGGTTTCCTTACACAGTGCAAACTCTTGTATTTGCAGAAGAGATTGAAAGCGAAGCGATTGCTGGCATAGGTGGCATGTAATGGATATAGCATGCCTTCATTGTGGACTATTATCATACATAAAATGGCACGTAAACACAACCTTTTAGCTAGCTAATGGAATTTGTCAACATGAAAGACATGTTATTGTTGGCCTGTCCTTTGTCTCCACTGAATTTGCTGCCAAATCCCGACCCCCGCCTTTCTTGCGAACGTTTAGCGCTAGCTTGGGGAACTCAAGAGAATCAAGCGGCATAATGAAATTACCTCTGCGCAAACAAATAAGGTCAAACTCTCAAGGAGAGCAGCATTGGAACCATATTGCACTAATTATGTACCAGGTTTTCTTCAGCGCATCCACAAAGGCATCTCTGTAATGAAAGATGAGCCAAAACTGTCTCGCTAATATCATTTTAGCTTCATGCTAAATCACTGCATATGAGTAGTGTGAGGATGAGTATTGCTGTTATGGCGTAAAGATATTAGTTGGGTCTGGTTTAATGGGAGGCTGCGGTACTGGAAAACGATCTGGAAATTAAGATTAAATCCAGGGATCTAGTGAAAATTGCTTTGTTTACTGGGACTGGTGGCATATCCGGGGAATTGTAGATGCTCAAGTGTTGTAATCATATTAAATACAAAGCTGTGATTCTGGCCTAAAGGAAGTGCTTGTGGTCCCAATTGGCTGTTTAGCTCGACCGTTATCATCTGCAATTAGTTTTACCTGCTTCCTATCGCTCTGGTGCATCTTATTACCTATACTGGCATGACTGAGCTTTTGTAATTATTGACCATGACTTATTTTAATTAGTTTACTTTAGCAAAATGAAAAGGGTGGCTTGTGTGTATGTGTGTGTGCTTAGTGGTGGGCCTAAGGCTGCACGCACTGCTATGATTTATCCATCTGGCTGCTCACACTTTCTGGATTCTCTACCTGTGCAATCTTTCCCTCATCTGACACATACTGTTGACAAAAAAAAGCTCTGTCAGCACAAACCCATTCACCGTTCTCATTTATTTCTTCTTTTTTTATTACCAACTCATTCAGCATGACAGAGTTCCCCTGCGAGGGCTATCAATAAATTTGACAGACAGAGCTGAAGACCACCTGTGTTAACTCAGGAGGAATTTGCTGACTGGACACTGCAAAGCTCATATTTCAAACATTAGTGTTGCCATTTGCAACTTTGAACTCCTCTGTCAATGGCTTGCTTTCTGTAAGCTCTACTAAACTGAGTGACAACAACAAAGGATTATGCATGTCAGGAGCCGTTGCTTAAAAGGTCAGAGAAGTGGGTTTGAGTGCAAATGGTCGTGGGTTTGATACTTGATCCAAAAAGAAACATGTGTTGTTGAACAAGGCACCTAAACCACAATACGTGTGTGCTCACTAAAATAGGAATTTCCTTATGGGGATCAATACAAGTTTCATTATTAATTTTATTTAGCAAGGTGGCGCAGTGGATAGCACTGTGGCCTCACAGCAAGAAGATCCCGGGTTCGAAAACCGGGTGGGGCGACTCAGAAATGTTCTGTGTGTAGTTTGCATGTTCTCCCTGTGTTTGCACGGGTTTTCTCCGGGTACTCCGGTTTTCTCACGCATTACAAAGACATACATGATAGGTTAATTGGAAAAGCTAAATTGTCTGGTCCTAAGCCCGAAGGGGTGAGGGTTGCGTCAGGAAGGGCATCTGGCTTCCCTCTCTCATCATCTGCTCTAATTCATCCTAAAGATGTTAAGGTCAGGACTCTGTGCAGGCCAGTCAAGTTTATCCACACCAGTCACTTATGTCTTTATGGACATTGCTTTGTGCACTGGTGAACAGTCATGTTGGAAGAGGAAGTGGCCAGCTGTTCAAAAAAGGTTGGGAGCATTTAATTGTCCAAAATGTCTTAATAGGGCATTAAGTGCCACTTTGGATATACCAATTATCCTAACATGCATGTCTTTGGAATATGGGAGCAAATCGGAACGCCCGGAGAAAACTCCTGCATGTGGGGAACAAGCAAATAAGCAAACCGTGCCACCCTTTTCTTTTTCCTCTTCATCTTCTTCTTCTTCAAATTATTATTATTATTAGTATTAGTATTATTATTATTGTGTGGAAAATGTTAAAACACAAACAAAAGACAACATAAAAAAATAACCGTAGGACTTGTTTGCATGAATTTAATAAAAAAAGTACAAAACATTCTCTAGTAATGTGATGAGCAGAGTATACAAAGCGAAGTACAGGGACAAGTCGTAGGCTTGTGGTTAAGGAACCAGCCCTGCGACCGGAAGGTCCCTGGTTCGATTTCAAGTAGCAACAAGTCATGGCTGAAGTGTTCATGGGCAAGGCACCTAACCCCCGGTTTCTCCCCGGGCGCTGTGCTGGCTGCTCACTGCTCCGGGCACGTGTGCTCACTTCACCTGTGTGTGTATTTGTGTGTTTCACTGCACGGATGGGTTAAATGCAGAGGACCAATTCCGCTGTGTGAAAAACATAGTGGCAAAATGTATCATTTTCACTTTCTTTCAAAAGCAAATATCCCACTCCCTGTTATAGATTTCCCGCACAATAAAGTTTAAAATGTGCTTTAATCAAATCTGTTCATTCATGTCTGAATAAATATAACAGCACTAAAGGTGAAATTGCATTAAATGTGTGTACGCTGAAGATTTATCACACACGCACACACTGCAGCTTTAATCGGCACTTTTGCACTTTACCTGATTCTTATGAAAGTGCTGAATGTGCACAGCATTTATTGCCCCTATTCATTCCCCCTGACGTGTGTACAAACGTGTATTCAGAAGGTCTGGTCTTGCTAGAACTTATTTTAATTATGTTTGTGGATCTAGAAGTAGTTATTGTTACTATAACATTTTACTCATATGCCTGGGCCCCCTTATGTGATATTACCTGCACAAAGTTAGATGATTTAAATCACATGACATTCAAGCAACACCTACAGTAAACGTCCTGAAGAGTTGATTTAAGCTGGAGCAAAAAAATAACAACCCAGCAATACAGCTTAGGTGTCACACATTACATGTCCCAGATAACTTGATATGACCCTATGATGTTTTATTAGTTAATAATACCTGTATCTGAAATCCAAAAATGTTGGGATAGCAGCAATTGCTCCATTTAGTGTGCATAAAAACAATTAAAAAATCCTGAGTAATATAAACGTGTATAAGGCAAGAGTACACGCCAAACTCACATGATCTGGAATCCATCAGATAGCTCTGCATCGATAACCTTTTTTAATCAATAGTTGCAGGGAGCAGTTGGGGATTGGGTGCCTTGCTCAACAACACTTCAACAATTACTAGACTGGGGTTTGAACCAGCGATCTCTTTACCCTATCCATTAAGCCACGGCTGACCCCAAAAGGAATTTTTGTAATAGGAATTGCAACAAAGGCATGTCATATCATATGCCTTCATTACTTCAGTGTACTCTATGTGCGCTCTGGTTTTGGGATGAGTTGGAATTCCCAATCTTGGGCCATATGTTTCGATTTTGCATGTGGACATGGAGAGAATTTGCAAAAACCGTACAGCAAGGACTCAGGACACCCCCTATATGGGAATCAACCCCAGAACTATCCTGCAGTGAGGCAACAGCCCTACCAATACATCCCTGTGCTGTTAAAATATTTATAGGGATTTCACATAAAGGCAAACTTTAAAAATAACATTTAACAAATAGAAAACGTATAATTTTTATGCACTTAGGGGAGTCAAAAATTATTCGCACTTGAGCTATATAAAACATCTGTTGGCCGAACTGTCTTATCAGCACTTACTTTAAGAGTTCACTGGTGGCAAATTTTTTGATGTGTTACATACCTGAAATGCAAGGAATTGATGCTTATCTGCAAATGAAATGAAGATGACCAGACAAAAAGAAGTAAGATATTTGTTTCATACTGTCTGTTGATTTATTGCATACTCCATACTGTCTCAGGGGTAGTGCTGTCACCTCACAGCAGAAAGGGTTTAATCCCCGGGTGGGACAACTCTGTTCTCCCCCGTGCACTGGTTTTCTCCTGAATTCTAAAGACATGCGCTTTAGGATAATTTTTGTTTCAAAAGTGGCCCTTAGTGTGTGTGACTGTGTGTGCCCAATGATGGAATGGCTTGAGCCTGCTCTTTGTGCCCATAGTGGCGGGGTGGGCACTGGTTGGCCCATGACCTCATGTGGATTAAGAGAAGGAGCAAGAATGAATAATTAATGAATTAATGAATAAATAATGTAAAGACTAAATTTCAAAGATTTTATTTCCTCATCTGTCCTGGTATCCAGAATTCAGACAGTAAGGTTTTATAACATATCTAATGTCAATATCTACAAATGTTTCCATACAGAAGAAGAAATGTTGCTATTCAGCACTCTTGATAATAATTTTGCTTTGAATGTCCCGGGAATGGCAGATCAGTGCAGAAATTCATTTCTTGACCCCTGCAATCCAAGGCGATTGAAGAGGATCAAGTTTATTAAATCTCAGTTTCAGTCAAAGCGGTGCAGGTCATCATCGCTCAGTCAGCTACAGAAGGTTTCAGATTAATTCTCTCTCTCTCTCAATCTAACCCTCACTTTCTCTCCAGAAAATACAGAATGAAGCAGCTAAACCTCTCACAACCTGAATTCCTCTTGGGGTAAAGAGGTGGTGGTGGCTAAACATCCCTAGCTCAACATGACACATGCCATATATGTCCCTAACACAGAAGTTGTTCTAATCCAACTTCAAGATACCTAGGTTCATGCCTGACTTAAAAAAAAAAACAAGAATTGCTTATAAGAAACATAACAGAGTCAAAATTGTTCCAGACTCTGGCTGTAGAATGTATTTTCATACATTTTCATTAACGACAAATACATACATTTTTTCCATAGTCTCCCTAATTTATAATACACATTGCCCATCGGTCAACAGCTCTGTATTCTTAGACATTAATATGCTTTAGGTTGAGCTGTGTGCCATGAATGCACCGCTGTCTGCATCTCTTCATCATTCATGAATCATCATCCTCTTTCAGGGGACCTAAAATGTGATCACTAGGTAAGGCAACTTTTGAACTCTTCTTGGTCATAGATTGAGGATGTTTCATACATTGCATACTCTGCTGTTTACTCTCAGACCCATAGTGATGAAGCTAAATAACCACTTTAGATCATTTTTAATCCACTAATCATTAAGGAATATGCCAGGTATGAAAGTCAGCTATGCATAAGAATATGCAATGAGATGGAATTAACATCAAGCATTTCTTAACGTGCATTCATGCTGTTGGAATTCTTTACATTTACCCCAGCTCATTTTCGATGCATTGTGAGTAATCAAGTCGTGATTTGGAGGTAATACCCATTAAACACTTGACCAATCTGTTTTCAGTCGTAGCCATCAGTGCACACTGTGTCTTTAATTCCCACGCTTATCTGATAGCAGTGGACCCTGATGTTATCATTTGTTTGTCAGGATCATCTACATTGAGGTTTAGGGTTCTGTGTGAGCTGAAATGCTTTTCGGCTTACCATGCTTGTTCAGAGTGATTATGGGTTTCACATTAGGTTATAAACTGTTTAGCTCAGTAAGTAGGTGTAAAAAAGCAAAAAGCAAGAGGTTGCAGATTCTCATTAAGTTTGTCCCTATCCCACATATTATATCTGTGTAGCCAACCATCATTCCTCAACACATTTTGCCATACATACTTGTTTTTGGAATGTGAGAGGAAACCAGAGTACCTGGAAAAAAACTAAATGGACACAGCAAGAACAAGCAAAGTCCAAACAGAAATAACCCAGGCCACCCGATCTGGGGTTTAAATCTCTGACCTTCTTTCTGTAATGTAGATGCATGATCCACTGTTCCACGAGGTGGTCTGGTGTTTATTTTATTTATTCTTCTTCTTCCTGTTAATTCCAAATAGATCAGTCTTTAATTATTATTTAGTGGCTGCTCTGAAGCTAGGCAGTATGGTGATGCAGCGGGTAGTGCAGTTGCACCACAGAAATAAGTACCTGGGTTCAATCCCTGGGAAATTTCTGTGTGGAGTTTGCATGTTCACACTGTGTTCGGGCTGGTTTCCTCCTGGTGATCTGGTTTCCTCCTGCACTCCAAAGACATGCACGTTAGGTTAATTGATATCTATAAAGTGGCTATTAGTGTGTGAACTCTACGATAGAGTGGCGCCAAGTATAGGGCCGTTCCTGCGTTTGCGCCCATTGTTGCAGAGTGGGCATCAGCTGGTCCATGTCCCCATGTGGATTACGAGGAAAATAATTAATGAATGGGTGAATGAATGAATGAATGAATGAAGTCTTGCTGTAACCTTTTTTTGTCATCTGTAATAATAAGACACTGTAATATACACAAAACATTGAGAATGACAAACTGCCTGGTCCAATCTATGCAATTCGCAGGTATGCGATAGTGATGAATATTCATACGCATTAGAATATTAAATATTGATTTATTTACGTGTTTGCCATTACAGGTCATCATCTGGATCAGCAAACGATTTTTCAAAGCTTGAAATTTCTAAGCCGTGACAGGCTCATTAAACAGTGGGGAAAAGAAATGGTGACATGCACACTTTCATCGCCCCTCCTTACCGAATTTACACCATAAAAATGACTCGCAATATTATAATGCAAATCTCTTATGGGAGAATACCTGTGTGCAGGGCGGGGAATGATCAATCACTGAGGATTCCACATCAGCCAAGTCTTCTTTATTACCGGATTATAGGTGTGTGTGTGAGTGAGTGAGTAAGTGTGTATAGAAAAGGTGATGATGGATGCTTTGCTTGTGACATACGGCAGCATTACGGTGCCTCCGTTTGTCAGTCCAACATTAAGGGCTAATTTTGAAAATCTAGCGTGCAGTCAATTTCCCGCAGCCGCCAGCTGCAAGGTAGGATGCTGACAGGAAAGCTAATTTCGCTCGCCTTATTTACCCCTATGCATCATCTCAGAGCATGACGCTGATCTGCAGACGGGCCCGATTAAAAATTACACTGGGGGCCCAAGTACGGCCTGGATATTTATGATAAAGCTCTGTGTTGGGGCTGCGTAGGGAAAGTCCTTGTAGGAAAAAAAGTGCAGTCATATATGTAAGAAAAAGAGTGTGAGTAGGGGTTGTGGGGGAGTGATATAAGTACAGTATATCTTGTTGGGACCAGATGTCCCAAGGAGAATAAGAATTTAGGGACATAATAATAATAATAATAATAATAATGAACTAAATTTGCTGTTCCTGAATAAAAAATTGTTTGATATTTGGCAGAAAAAAAAACACTCACAGGCCACTTTATTATGCACACCTGTTCAATTGCTTGTTACGCCACTTCTGAAAAAAATGGGGGGGCCAAATTTTTCTAGCAATAAAGTGGCCAGTGAGTGTAAATTTGGATTAACAGGATCTTTCATCTAAAACCAGTCTGCCCATGCTCCTCTGACCTCTTACATCAACAAGGCATTTACTTCCACACAACTGCCGCTCTATGGATATGTTCTCTTACTCTGACCATTCTCAGCAGTTTCAACCTGGCACGAGAAACCATGCCACATTTAAAGTCACCTAAAGCAATTTGACCACCTCTTCCTCTTGTGGTGCTCTTTCTTGGCATGAAACCATCCTGCTCCTCACAAATAGTCATGCTTGTCTATGCCTAGCTTCCCCAACTCTCTCCCGAATCTTCATTGTGTGGGTCATTAACTTTATGCCCCTGTAATTTCTACAACTCTGAACATCACTCCTGTTCTTATATATTGGTACAAAGTACACTTTCCCTCTATTCCCCAGGCCTCATTTCACTCTTAAAAATCTCATTGAATAGTCTAGTCAAAAACAACACTCCCATCTTTCCTATACATTTCCATACCTCTACCATTATGTCATCAGGTCTGACTGCTTTTCCCTACTTTATACTGTTTAAAGCTTTCCTTACTTTATCCTTGCCAATCTTTGTTACCTCCTGTTCCACTCTTCTTTCCCTGTGATTCTCTTCATTCATCAGCTTCCATATTTCTCTCACCCTCTCCTCACCTACATTCAGGATTGCTACCCTCGATCCTACACTCTTGACTCTCCTGTTCTCTCTCTATCTCCTCACACGTTTCTCTCCTCGTCGTCTTCGGCAAACAGTAGCCCAATTTCCAATACATTGGCTTGTGCTCGCTAATGACTGGTTTTCCTTGACCACCTCTACATGCCTAAATATATTAACTTGATTAGCTGGTTAGAAATTTCAATGTTAACAAACAGTTGAACAGGTGTACCTAATAACCTATATACTTTATATGTATATACATATAAAGTATATGCTTACCCATCCAAATTATCGGAATCCGGTGTTCCAATCATTTCCATGGCCACAGGTGTATGAATGCTTCAGCATACCAAGACATTTTAGACAAATCCATGCTTCCAACTTTGTAGGAACAGTTTGGAGCTGGCCTCTTACTCATCCAATGAATTAGAGCGGAAACTGAGAGCCAGGCCAACATCAGTTTGTAACCTCACAAATGCGCTTCTGGAAAAATTTTCAAAAATTCCCATAAACACACATATATTTTAAACAGTGATTTCTGGTACAATCTGTGCAATTTTATACACAGTTTTATAAAGTTTTATAATCATATGTTAACTTTTGAGAGCATCTTGTAGTAATGGACACAGTTCTTCTGGAGAATTTGACAGTCGCACTTGCACATTTATAATTATAATATTTTTTGATAAGTAATACTTGGAAATCATTCTGTAGTGACTTACATACTTACATGCATAAAGCCCATGGTTGTGTGTGTGTGTTCATGAAGAAGAATAAAGGCCAACCTGGCAAATGTATCTTTTTAATAACGCTCAGTGAGGTTAATGGCGCTTACCTTGGAGAATGATGAACAGAGCGGGAATACGTTAACGGATAGGATAGATTGATGTTTGTATGCTCCACAAGCACACACATACATGATAGTGTGATTCACTCCAGGTTGGAGCTATTTGTCGTTCAGCAGGAAGAACAGAAAAAGGATAGTGGAAGAAAGAAATCAAACTGTTGTGCGCCTATAACCATCTTTCAAAGGCTTCACAGAGACGAGGGCGAGATTAGGGGGAATAAACAGAACCGGCGAGGAGCCCTGGGGCAAACGGAGGAGAAAAAGACACAGAGTGAGAGACAGCAAGAAAGTGAGAGGGACAAGTATAAGAAACAGAAGAGAAAATACAACTCACACTGGGACGGTGATGACATTGTAATTCAAAACGCAGCCAGAGATTACGGAGTGTAGCCTGCGATGACAAACCACGAACGACTGACGATATCACACTTAGAGTGAAGATGATGATGATAGTGATGATGCCAAACATAATGATGAAACATTTAATTATAGAGGTTTCTTTGTTTGATATTTTACTTTCAGTGGTTTGTGTATAAAACTGTCCTATAGGGCATAAATGAGCTTAAACTTGCCCTCTCTCTTTTTTATTTTGTATTCTATTTCCTGTTTCTCATTCCTGTTTCTCCTTTTCTCTCACATATCCTTATCTCTCTTTACAGTATATATATATATATATATATATATATATATATATATATATATATATACGTATATATACAGGGGTT
>JAOUQV010000010.1:3139885-3151344 GCA_028565295.1 Aspidoras spilotus | reverse complement strand
ACGCAACCCTCACCATTTATCCGGGCTTGGGACCGGCACTAGAAATACACTGGCTTGTGCTCTCTAATGGCTGGTTTGTAAGATAACATTAGTAAAAAAAATTATAAAGAGGAGCAGACTTTGTTTTGTTACATATATTTATAATTCTGTTTTATAGTCATCATTCAATATTCATTGTTCCTAATGATAATGCAGATTATAGTAGATAAATTATCAAGTCTGCTAGTTTTTATTATAAAAGGAAAACATAGTTATGTTTCTTTCTATTCATAAACTTTATTAACGATCATAGCTATCGGGTAAATAAGAGCTAACAGAAAGGATTTTTAAATGTTAGTAATCAATCACTTTTATAAATACAACCTTTTATAACTTATCTGTCTTACAGACCGTTTTAATTTATTTTGTCTACAAAGTGTTCTTAAATTTAATACAGTATGTTGCCTTCTCTTCCGAAATCTATTCTTGTGTAAAATCTCATTATTTTTGGATGGACAATTAGCTAATTATAAAGCAGAAATAATATTTATTAATCAATGAATTCATTCATATATTAATTCATAGCTTAATCCACACAGGGTCATGGGTCAAATATAGACGCAAGGCAAAGAGCAACCCTAGTCAGGGTGCCGTTTCATTTTAGGGCACACATACAGACATTCAGACACACATACTGTATATTCACACAAAAAGGGCCTCTTTAGAAACACTAACTAACCAAACATTCCTGTCTTGTAATGTGGAAGGAAACCGGAGCACCCAGAAAAACCTCGCAACCTCCACCCTGACATTTCCCATGTCGTCCTATGTAGGGATCAACCACAGGTCTTCTTCCTATGAGGAGAAAGAACTACGCACTGCACCACTGTGCCACATGCACACATTATACTTTGCACAAAACTTGCAATAATAATAATAATAATAATACTGTATCAATCCCAGTGGAGAAATTCTTTCTCTGAATTATTCTATCCGGGGTGCACTTAGAACACCTGGATCTCAGCACTTTAGCAATGACTTGCCTAGAGAGGAAATCAAACCAGCGATCTTTTGGTCGACAGCTCTCTAACCTTTACATTAAGCCACAGCATGCCCCTAAATAATATAGCTATTGTAATAAACGTACAGTATACTGTATGGTAACTAAAGACTTGCACACGTATATGGTCACTAAAGACTTTCTTTGTATTGTATATAATAATGTTGTGTAAAAGTGATGGGGTAGGTTCCAAGTTGATGCTTGTGGCAATTCCTTTAAATAATTGTAATTATTATATATTATGAATAATAGAATTCATCCATAAATTGATTAAAGTCATGTCTAGATTGTTAAGTATTTGTTCATAAATACAATAAAGTGTCTGTAATCTGCTCTTGTGTAGGGTATATGCAACCCTATTAAACCCTGGGCAAATCCTTTGTATACCCCCACTACCAACACCAATACCACTACTCTCTGTGCCCAATCTCTGTTGCTGGTTAATTACTGGGGATGCTAGGTACTCCACCTCCCCAGACTCTCAGCCAATTGAGGCTACACTGTGGTGGGTATCGCACTCCCATCTGATTGACGTCCTGGTTTCAAAAAGAAATGTCTTGACAAACATTCACTTACTCCCAAATCCAGGTCACACTGCCAAGTGTGTACATCTGATTCCATCAGAGGCTAGTCCCTAGAGGAGAAAAGGCTAGTTTCTCTCACACGCAAACAAACATTAATTAGAGCTCTTTACACACTGTGCAGAAAGATCCTCCTTCTACTTCTCCTCTCCACCCACACCCACTCATACACACACCTCTGGAGTAACTGCTCAGCTTGTGTTAATCTCCACTCACACCAGGGTTTTCACGGTTCATCTGCTGTGGATGTTGTTTATCTGGAATAGACCATGATGGCACATGTTGTTACAGGGAAATAATCAATTACAGACACGGGTAATGCAGCTTTACATCATGTGTTTTGCTCTAAAATCTTATTGTACTTTTCTGTTAAAATGTTGCCATCACAGAAATGTAAATATAACCTCATACCATAACAGACCCATTCTTTTGGACCTGTGCACAGTCCATTTCTTCCAAAAAAAGACCTGGAATGCTTATACTTTTGACCACAATGCATGTTTTCACTGAGTGATGGTCCATCCCAGATGCTTTCAATCCCAGATAAATCTACATGGATCTACAATCTAAACCTACAATCTTTTTGTACATGGATTTGTGAATGTATTTCCATACTCTATTGATGCAGTGCTATGTAGGGAATCAGAGGTCATGGGTGTTTTTTACCTCCATTTATTGAAATTCCTCCAAATTTTAAAAATCATTTCATTATATTATGCACTATAGAGGAATAAATATGATGATTTCATCCAATCCTTCTTCGAGGAACATTCATTCATTCATTCATTATCTTCCACTTAATCCACAAGGGGTTGTGGGCCAGCCGGCTTCTACATGGCAACTTTGGGTGCAAGGGCAGGAACAACCCTAGACAAGGTGCCATTTCATAATAGAGCACACATTCACAGACACACATACATTCATACTCTAAGGGCTAATTTAAGGACACCAATTTACCTAACATGCATGTCTTTGGAATGTGGGAGGAAACCGGAATACCTGGCCGGAAACCCATACCCAACACAGGAGAACATGCAAATTTAAGTATCAATTAATGTTATCACACATTTATTAACAAACTAGAGGTTCTCTGACAATCCATTTTGTACATAATCATACATAATTATAATCACATGTTGTCAACACCTGTTTGACATTACATAATTATTTACCTCATCACAATACCTACCCTCCCCATGTCCTAACTTCCTAACTTGGAATGTGTTGCATGCCTGAAATACAGGAAAGGACATCTAGGCTAATTGGTGTCTCTAAATTTCTCTTAGTGTGTTAATAAGTGATTGTGTATGTGCCCTACAGTGCAGTGGCACCCTGTCTAGGGTTCTTTCTGCCTTGTGCCCTGTGTTACCAGTATAGAAAATGAATGATTGAATGATTTTTTATTAAGAATTAAAATGAAAATATAACATCTAGTCTGAAACACAATAGAATTCAGTGTAAATGTAATAAACTCTGTCATTTTTTTATTAGGTATAACATTTTTTTTTTATTCTAAAAAACTAAAGATACATTTCATTTAAAACGTGACAGAATTATATTAAAAACGTATAAAACAACCTAAACTCTTATTGCACTGATTAACACACACAAACATACACACACACAAACAGGCCCTGACGGGATCCGAGTGTCGAGCTAAAGAGCAATAACCATAACACTTTTATTGTTATTGACTGCAAGGACACCCAGGTTATAAATCCTAATGGATAAAAGTCCTTGATATCCTTTCTGTAATGCATAAGTGTGTTGTGCTAATTCGGGTTGGAATAAAAATGAGTGTTATTATCTTTGAATTTAAAAGTTTGAAGCTCTCTCTTTCTCCTCTCCTCTCTCTCTCTGTGAAACGTGGCATAATTATGGCCCCCCATATCATTTGGGTGCTGGGCAAAATGGGTGAAGGCATCAAATGAATGGCAGCGAGTTCATTTAGAGGAGCCATCAGTTAAACGAGGCTCATCGCACCATCAGTAAGCCACTCTCGCCTCCGATGACAGGTGGACGGCTTTAAGACACATTAGAGCATATGCCACCCATTCGCCCATCCTTTCCCATTCCCTCTGTCTTATAATGGTGGAGGAGAGGAGCGAGGCACTTATCGTCACATTCACGACTCAACTCTCCAATCTGCACCGCTTGGTCTTAATATGCCTTAATGTGCCACAGATGAAGCGACGGGATTCCATTAAAGTGTTTTATATTATATATCGCATATATTTTGGCATTAATTAAGAATCGAGATTGTGCTGAACCCAAATGACCAGATGTATGGCAGAACCATTAAAGCAATATATTGCACGATTTACAACAAGAGGAACGGTTGTTAAACTGCATACATATTTATAATATATGTGATTATAAAGCTATACAGTACATGCGTATCTGTGCGATAATGCTCAAGGGACCATTATTTTCCTGTAGAATTTATTTTATACATAATCCCGACATAATCCCAGCTTTTAAATACAGTTTGTCCTTCTGTCAACATTCTTATACTCTTCAGCTCTTCATCAGACATAAAGCTTCATCCTCATTTGCAAATGAATTGCCAGATGATCCACGAATTCTTGTCTATCCAATGGAATAATTTCAAGAGCGCTCTCAACATTGCCATCAGTCAGGAGTATAGCTGCTTAATAAAGATTGACACCAGTATAACCTTCTTGAAACATCCCAATCCATTCATACCCACTTTGTGACAAAACACATTCAACACAAAAGACAAAAACAACTAAAAAAATCACTATAAGCTGCTCATCTTTCGTGCAAATCACAAGTGGGGCAGCCATTTTTTTTAACTGCAGTCACAAATGAATTTAGGTAACAAACAAAATTGGACTGATAAAGAATTTTTCTTCTCATTCTTTCAATGCCTCACAATGGATCATACTGGATCAGAAAACTATTCTTTCTCTTTCTGTCATTGGATATATTTGTTTAATCGTTAAATAATGTTCAGTACAAGGTTTTTTTTAATTGGTATTGGTTCAAATGGTAATCTCTTATCCCTATTTGAACACAACAGGTGTTCAGGTAGAAAATTTGGATTAACAAAAGTTATTATAATGACTCCATGCTGATCATTTCAGTTTTAAAGAAATGACCGTTTTAAAAGAAACAAGATCCTTTTTGTGCCATTTGTTTTATATATCCTGTGACATCACACACTCTAACTTCAACAATAGGATTGTATTGGGTGATTTTGAATAGTGATAAAGAGTTAACAAAGAGTGCAAACACTTTGTAATTGTGTAAGAATTTTGTGGTTGTTGCTAAAAAGAGTAATTGTATTTTAAAATTTCGTTTAAAATCACTGGAAATTTTTTATTTTATTTCTACATTTAAAATTTTTTTATAAATCTGATCGACTCCAAAAATAGCAAGCGGTTCAGACGATATGTTTTGCACAAATGTGTGGAATATTAATAATAAAATAAGAATTATGAGAAATAACAATATAGTGATTATTAATTACTTTAATTAAGCTTAATTTTGTCCTTTTTATTTGCAATTTTCCTCTTATTCATGCTTGCTGCTTTGT
The DNA here is from genome assembly GCA_028565295.1 of Aspidoras spilotus. Classification (NCBI taxonomy): domain Eukaryota; kingdom Metazoa; phylum Chordata; class Actinopteri; order Siluriformes; family Callichthyidae; genus Aspidoras; species Aspidoras spilotus. The sequence goes on along the minus strand of JAOUQV010000010.1, from coordinate 3,146,165 downwards.
CTTTCCATCTGAAGAACTTTAACGAAAGAAAAATCAAAACCCGGAGACTGACGGTGACGTATGATTTAGCCACATGATTAAATATTCCGCTTTTCCTATGCCATGTTAATAATACTGTAACACACGCATTATAATAAGTCACTTTAATTCCATCTGCTAAGTATGACAACATTAGCATATCCATTTCATTAGCGGCGCTCCTCTTTTAATCACCTCTCTATCCATATTTACCCCTTTACTGCAGAACGCCTGCTCCCTCACTCGTCCTCTTTTTGTTTGCTCCTAATGAGATGTTTTCCCCTCTCCGCCTCTTCCAGTTAAACTGACTGCGCTAGGGTATCTTTCTCTGTCTCTCTCCCTCTCTTCTATCTCACTTCCTCTTATGCTGTCTCTCTGTTGCACCATGTAACAAAGGTATGATTCCATTTATTCATCTTCATTACAGCTGAGAGTGAACTCCGACTTCTCCTGCTCCTCTCAGTTAAATGAAGCATGCTTCAGCTCCCTCCAAAGCCCCAGGTTCACGATGTCGGGACACACCATTCGGGCGCATTCAAACCCGCCCACACACGGATTCTTAATGGACTCCATTTGAATGCAACTTAATATTAAGGCTCATAGATTTTGTCAGTAATTTATTAATTGGAACAGAGGCGTCATTGTTTACTGTTTTGACACTAGCTCAATTATAACTCCATTTAGAGAGTAATAGATTGTTCGGAATGCATTTTTTAAATGCGGGGTTTATTGTCCTAACGGAGACAGCATAAAAGCGCATCATCCTTACTGATATATTCAATGCAATGTTTCTTTCTTTCTTTCTTTCTTTCCTCCTTCATCTCATTCGTTCCTACTTCTAAATGGCTCTTAAGTGGATGAATAGCAACAATGCTCTTTGCTGTTCTTTGAGAACTGGATGAATCACTTTTCAGGTGGCACAGTGGCTCAGTGGGTAGTGTTGTCACCTCACAGCAAGATCTATCTGTGTTCGATTCCTAGGTGGGGTGACCTAGGAAATTTCTGTGTAGAATTTTCATGTTCTCCCTGTGTGCTTGCAGGTTTTCTTCAGGTTTCTCTCACATTCTAAAGACATGCATAATAGGTTTATTGGTGTATCTTAAGTGACCCTTAGTGTGTGAATGTGTGTGTGTGCTCTACGATGGAGTGGTGTCCTGTCTAGGGTTGATCCTGCATTGCACCCTTAGTTTCCGCATGTGCACCGGAACACAAAGCTAGTATGTAAAAACAGTGGGTAGATGCCCCGCAAAAAAAGACCAGCATCTCAGAATATCAGCCTTATATTTCGTTACTTGTAATAAGACTGTGCCTGTGATCTTTTTTCTCCAACTACGGAAAATATTTTTTTTTACTGCAAATATAAGATGTTTTTAATTCCATTCTTGTGGCATTAGAATGTCAGGGATGTGCCAGTTTCTTTCCTGAAACTGCTGTATTTAGAGTAATGCTTAGATATGATATTATACACCTGTTTGGTATATTACACTGTTTATCTACTGTGTTGTTAGACTTCCTGTGGAGTACCAGTGGCATTTCACAGCCTTTGTATTTAAGTTTAAATCTTTCCACTGCGCCAACGTTCTGCCAACGTGCTGCCCTGCCTGCAGATTGTGAATCCAGACAGGGGTGTAGGCCAGCCAGTGTCCACCCGAGAACTCTGGGCGCAAGTCACACAAACATATTCACACACTAAGGCCACTTTAAAGACACCAATTAACCTAACGAACATGTCGTTTTGGATGCAGGAGGAAACCGGAGCACTCAAAGTAAATCTCCATAACAACATACAGAAATTACCTGCATCAGCACCCCCAGAGGATGAAACACGAGATCCATTGTGCTGCCCCGCATGTTGTACTAAAAAATGTTTTCTACTGAGCTGGACAGGTGATAGTCGGATACTACAAGACTAATGGACAATGTCCTAAAACCTCAATTTAAAGATTTTAGACAGTTTGAAGTTTAACATATTTTGACCTATTATAAACTTGGCTAATAAGCAGCGGCTAATTTGAATGGAGGATGGGATTAGGCATTGATACCCCTGAGGGGAGATTAGCTCTCTTTCCAATGTACTCACTCTCACTGTTGCCCAGATCTGAAAAACTGAACCCAGAACAAAATGACATTGCACTATTATGTCTTGCTGAAATAAATTTCAAACTTGACAATAAGGACAAACACACAGAGATTTGTCTCGAACAATGTGCTGGCGTCTGAGGCAAGTTTCAGATCGTTCATATTAAATTTCTTATATTCCAACCATGCATGCTAGACATAATTCCAAAGAAAACCTGCTAGCGCTGCTATTTGTTGTTCTCTATGTGTTTCATTTACAGTACTGTGCAAAATCTTAGGTAACGTTGATGAATTCTGACGGAGGCAGTCGTAGGCTTGTTGTTAAGGAGCCAGCCTTGCGAATGGAAGGTCCTCAGAACAATTCCCAGTACCATAAAGTCAAGATATCGCTGAAGTGCCTTTGGAAAAGGCACCTAACTCCCGGTTGCTCCGACATTGTGGAGGCTGCTCACTGCTCTGGGCACATGTGCATAATTGTGTTTATATGTGTGCTTTACTGCACGGATAGGTTAAATGCGTAGGACAAATTTTGCTGTGTGCAAGCGTCGTGGAAAAATAGATCACTTTCACTTCCAAGTCAGAAGAAGATACATTCTATATAAAAATAGAAAATAAAGTTACATACAAATGTTTGTATGTCAGTAAAGCAGCATACAGTATTCCGCATCAGATCAAGTCAAAATCTACAGAAGAATTGTGTCAGTCGGTAAAACATACCAGGTAATTATTGCCCTGTACTGTCTGAAACCTCTGCTGGGATTGCTACCGTGCTATGGAGGAGAAGCTTGAGTGTTCCTATGATACTGAAGGTATGTTTACATGTGTAAAATGTCTTAATCAGATTAAAAATTCGAGGGATTGGTAATCAAATCATTTAAATATGATGAGCGTAAACATGCACCAAGCCTTGTTGGGAATAGCAGCATTTTGACATGTGCAGTGGTGCAATTTCCCTAAAACAAGCATTGAAGAAGAAGTACATGCGCCTGCGCTATAAACAAACTACTAATCGTGGAATTGCCAGACATGCGCAGTCAGGTTATTTTTTAATCTCAATCGGATTAAGTGTGTACATGGACGTCTTTCCGAATAAGGATCGGCATAAACCACCCCTTTTGTTCGGAATACAATTTCATTCCGTTTGAGCTTAATCCGATCAGATCCAAATGACATGTTTATATGATGCATTTTTATTCCGATCGACCGTTTATTCTTAATATTTGTGTCCATGTAAACATAGCTTGAGAGCGATACCATCTGGAGCTATGCTCCTAGCGGGTCATTATTAACGGTAAGGTCGAAGAGGTGATTCCAGACAAAGAACGATTACAAGCCCCACTCCTGGGGACTAAGGTGTCTTTCTGTTTCAGTTTTAAAACATAACACTATTTAAGAATCAGATTTAAAATAACTAAACCAGTACTTCTCTCATTCATCACTTATGCGGCTGCCTTTATGCATGTTGTTCAGTTACATCTCTCTCTCTCTCTTTTATCTCACTATATCTTACTCCACATGGAAGAAAAAGAAATGGAAAGTGTTTTTTATCCTGTTGTTTGTCCCAAAGAGAGGGATGATAATAATAATAAAATAATTGATACTTTAGGAATTGATTTTTTCTCTGGATTTATCCCATCCGGTATGCAGAACCCAGAACAGTGTGCTGCCCCCTCTATTGTGGCACACAGGAAGCAATTGGAGATTGGGTGCTTTGCTCAATGGCACTTCAGCTGTGGCTTGCTTGGAACCCAAGCTTTCAATCCCATCCTTTAGGTCACGGCAGCCCCAAATACTATCAAACTGGATCATTCGTATCATGTGACACAAACATGGCTAAATGAAATTCATAATCCACTTATAATTTATAAATCTTTTTTTTAATAAAAGTAAGCCAAGTGCCATTGACTTCTTTTATTCTCATCTATGAAGCGAAATCAGACAGTGAAGCAGTGTGTATGGCCGTCCTTGAACTTGGAATGATGTTGTGTGATTTTTATCAAAGGTGACAAGAACTTAAGTGAGACCAGATGAGTTTTACTTAGAGAGAGACAAAAAGGGAGAGAAATAGTGAGATAGCAGGAGAGACAGTGAGAGAGATATATAGAGAGAGAAGCATTCTGATCCTTGTTAATGAAACGGCATTCAGCCAGTAAATGTGCAGAACATCGCCTCGCCTCGGCAGCAGCACAGGAACCGGGTCTGCTCGGCACGTGGCACACACACCTTACCACTTTCATGTGTGTGTGCGTGTGTGATGTTAACTGCATCCCACAGCTCTCATTTGGAGTGTGTGTGTGCATGTGTGTGTGTGTATTTATACTTTATATACGCTTTCATCTAAAGCCAGTCTATGAATGGAGATCATTTCCTCTCCCTCTAGTTTCTGAGAAAATGCTGTGTAATTGAAGTCAGAAAAAGAAAGAACGAAAGAAATGATGAAAGAAAGAGGAAAGAAAGAAAGTGCAGAACCGCTCTTTCATAAAGAAAGTCTAACTGTCAAGTAAGGCAGAAGAAATATAGGGAAAGAAAGAAAGAAAGATAGAAAGAAAGATAGAAAGAAATAAACAAATTAAGAAAAAAAGAAAGAAAGAAAGAAAGAAAGAAGGAAAGAAAGAAAGAAATAAACAAATTAAGAAAGAAAGATAGATAGATAGATAGATAGATAGATAGATAGATAGATATATATATATATACATATAGATAGATAGAAAGAAAGAAACAAAGAAAGAAAGATAGATAGATAGATAGATAGATAGATAGATAGATAGATAGATAGATAGATAGATAGATAGATAGAAAGAAACAAATTAAGAAAGAAAGAAATAAAGAAATAAAGAAAGAAAGAAAGTAAGAAAGAAAGAAAGATAGAAAGAAAGAAACAAATTAAGAAAGAAAGAAAGAAAGTAAGAAAGAAAGAAAGATAGAAAGAAAGAAACAAATTAAGAAAGAAAGAAAGAAAGAAAGAAGGAAGTCTCATTATATTTGTGTTAATTTCAAAGAACTTCCAGTTCAAGAAAATAACACACGAAATCTATGTCTATGTCAGGGAATGATTGCAACACTAAAATAACCAAACACATTCGAGAACAAAATGAAGTAAAGAAAGAGGGAAAGAAAGAAAAAAGAACACTATAGATTATATATGTTATCTGTGAACTAATGCAAGATCAAATGAATGAAAGGAAAGAACAAAAAGAAGGAATGAAAGAAGGTAAAAACACATAGCATCTTGGTTAGGAAACTAATGAAAGACCTAAAGAATGGTAGAAGGTTAAGGAGAAAAGAAACAAATAAATAAAGGAAAGGAAAGCAAAGCAAAGAAAGAAAAAATAAATAAATAAATAAATAAAGAATTTATGCTAGATGATTTTCTCAGATACTTTTACCATCATCCAATCAGAAACATGAAGTACTACATCATGAAAACAAGAAAGAAATTATTTGTTTATTAAAGAACAGGGACACAATCTTACACCACATGCACTTTGACAGTTTTAAATATATACTGTGGAAATTTGACCTTTGACATTTAAGTTATGTGTTGAATCAAGTGCTCAGTTCGTGTAAGACTAGGATTGCGTGTCTTCTGAAGGTAACGAGTGTCAGGATCATGAGCTTGTACTTCCTGAATCTTTTATACACATCACCACTGACTATCATTAAAACATTCATGGCTTCCGACGTGCTCTCCATCTCTGTCATTTTCTTTCTCTCTACCTCCATCTTCATCACATTCTCAAATCACCTTCATCTCTCTCTGTCTCTCTCGCTCACTCTCTCTGTCTTTCTCTCTCTATCACTCTTCCTGTCTTTATCCCTCTCTGTCTCTCAACCTCTATCTCTGGGCAGGGCAGTAGGAGTAGAGATATGGCAGATGTAAACCACAAAACGAACAAGATTTGCACAATGCACTCACCTTTACTGACTGACGAAAGTGTAACATTCTGGCTGTGCGGAAAAGAAAGAAAGAAAGAAAGAAAGAAAGAAATGTGAAATAAATGCGGTGTGTGTTCCTTTATGAGAAAAAATAGCATAATTATAAAAGAAGGAAAAACAGAAAGTGGCACAATTCATCAAATGATACACAGACAGACAGACAGACAGATAGATAGACAGATAGATAGATAGATAGATAGACAGATAGATAGATAGATAGATAGATAGATAGATAGATAGATAGATA
>JAOUQV010000010.1:3044681-3056776 GCA_028565295.1 Aspidoras spilotus | reverse complement strand
AAACACTTTATATCTGATTGTAACAAAGCACTGACACAGGGAATACAGGAGACACACACACAGACCAATTCATTAAACATTCAAATAGTTCAGCTCAGGTATGCTTCCTCTGAAATGCCAGTGTTATGCCTTCATGTGTAAAAATGTGTGTATGTGTGTGAGTGTAGGGGGATTCCCTCAAGTAGCAGGTTATATTCAGGAACCAGGAGTGCATTAAATGCTAGGATGAACGGTAAGGTGCTACACAGAGTAAGGAATCACTAGAAGTGTATTTGTCAGCACTATCTGATGAAGAATAACATTGGAACATTATTTTCTGTTATCTTTGCTGTTGCAAAGAATAAAAGGTGGAGACCGGGTGCTCTGTCTAAGGCCAGATCTTAGGCTTTAGTAATGTGTGGACACGTGTGTGAGTGTGTGTATGAGTGAGTGTGTAGGGGTGTTTATCTGTGCTGTGCATTTAAACAGTGCATCACTGAATAGATTAGATCTTAGATTTCTGTAGATTGGCATACTTTATTTTCTTCATAACATAATCATGTTATACATAGGTCAGGGTGGGGTATAGTATCCCCAAATCACCTTGATGCTGGACTGTGAGGAAACCACACTGACCAGACCACACTCCAGACAGATATACCTACTCCTTGAATATGACTAATATTCCTATTATAAATTGTTGAAAGGTGTTGTAGCTTTGTTTTATTTGCTGTCCCCTTACAGCAAGAAGCACCTGGGTTTGATCCCTAGATGGAAAAACCATGGAAACTACTGTGTGGAGTTTGCATGTTTTCCTTGTATCCGCACTGGTTTCCTCTGGGTACACCGGTTTCCACCCACAGTTCTATGATATGCAAGCTATGTTAATTTTGAATGTGAATGTGTCGCTAAATTATCTGATTCTGAGATTAAAACAGGCAGGGCATTTGGCGTAAGATTTTACAGATTGGCAATGCGAATGACTTCCTGTTGAGGTCAAAAGCCAAAAGACAAAAAGACAAAACTTAGTTGGTAGAGCGTGCATTGCTGGAAAAATACTCAGAGCATTAGCAAGAGTTTCTACTCCCCGGAGCTGCAAGAGACTGGCATGCTCAGTCAGCTTATCTGTGCAGCCAACTATGGCAAAGCGGTGATGGTGTATAACAGGACGAGACATGACAACTGTGTTGAAATCTTTCTTCAGGTATTTTAGTGTAAAAGCACTGTAACGACTCTCTGTCGTGCTTCATCATTTTCACACTCTTCTCATATTAGAGTTGCATTAATATTCATCTCCAGGTGCTGATTGATATAAAAAGCTTGAGCGCTCCTTGTAATGAGAGACAGAGAGGACGCAAGAGTGAGAGAGAGAGACACCGGATTGAAGAGCAAGGGAGAGAGATAGAGCGGGATTACCTTGCTGCAGGTGTCTCCTTCCATTATCTCCTTCCACAGATGAGAGAATGGATGAGAGAACTCCTTCTGCTCATACATTTACTCTGCTGCTGTCAGTAGCTATAAAGAAACAATCATAGCACAAGACAGCTATATTCATGCTATGCTAATGGTGGTGTGGCTGTTTTTGGACTATTCTCAGTAAACCCTAGAGATGGTAAAATCCCATTAGATCAGCAGTTTCTGAAATACTCAGATCAGCCCATCTGGTAGCAACAACCATGCTACAATCAGAGTCACGTAAATCACCTCTCTTCCCTATTCTGTTGCTTGGTTTGCACTTCAGCAAGTTGTCATTACCCCTCTACATGTGTAAGTTGGGTGATGTGATTGGCTGATTAGATATTTGTGTTAACAATCAATTGAACGGGCTAGTTCCCGGTGACTGTATTTGACAGGTAAGGACTCCTGCCCATTAGCTGATGCTATTTTCAGTCAGATAGGCATCCTAAAGCAAACAAAAAAAAGCATATTCTTGTTATTTTCTTATGCCTTATAGGATGTTGTCAATGGGTCTGACCTGCGACACATATTCATAACAGTTATAGCAGAATGAACTATTAGAGACTTTTTCCACTTCTGATTTTTATCCACCATCATTTCCCCTGATGGAGGTTTATCTGCCTCAAACAGGAGGAGATACAATGGAGAATTGTTTCAATTGAAAATGACTCATCTCCTAATTTAAAAAGGTTTAAGCTACCGAGGAGCAGCCTATAAGAAGCCATTAGAGGTTCCATCCAGTTTATATGCATCAAACAAAATGATTCAGCTCTTAAAGTGGTGCTGCACCAGTCTAAATAGATTTCACAAAAGTGCCACATGCCACGCTTGACTTTTTTCTGTAAGTTGCATGCATTATGTAAAGAGGAAGAGGTTTTTGTTTTTGCCATTGTTTTATAATGGCACTTGCCACAGGAGAAAATGAGTGTCTGCTTTCGTAATGGACAATAATTACAGGAACACCATTGGGTCATGTTGCAACACCATTTCTAATCAGTTACCATCAAAACACTTGGAGCAGGAAATCTGATGGTGTATGGTAAAGGAAGTGTGTGTAGGAGAGAGAGAGAGGTGTCTGGCTGCAAAAATTATGCTTGTCTGTCTTCCCTAAGAGAACACACGGTGACCTATGACCTTGGGGAAAGCACTTACATCCATCTCACAAGCTTTGGGAAATGTGGATTAATATCTAATTTACTGTTGGTGTTGTGTGTCTCTGTGTGCAACTGTGTATTTGAGTGTGTGGGTCTGCCATTAACGCGCATGTAATTTATATTTTACTTACCAATACAATGCAGAAAGTAAAATTCATAAAAGATCCAGGCAAAAATGTTTTGTTGATTTAAGAAGTTAGAGGAGAATGGGCAGATTGGTTTAAGATGATAGAAAGGCAACAGTAAAAAAAAAAAAAAAACATTTGTTACAATCAAGGAATGCACAATATATTCTCATGAAGAATTAAGGCATAAGGACATCCAACTTTTTACTAGCATGGTGTACCTAATAAAGTAGCCAGTAATTGTAATTATTTAGATTAATAATTAATTAGGATGAAGTCTTTGAATTAACCCTTTTATCTGTCCACATGCTTTCGCATTCCCTCATTAAAACAATGTCTGTCATGAATTATTGCATAGGCAGAGCCATGGCTGGTTTGCCAACGATTTGCCACATAATCACTGTCAATTATTTTTCCAACCGAAACAGACTCATGAATCATTACTGAGCTTCCCAAAATCATGTCAGCTGAAAGGGCAACTCAGAGACACAAATTAGCCTACTACATGACTTTTGGTCCATTGGAGGAAACCAGAGTAGTTGGGAAAACCCACATGGACACAGGGAGAACATGCAATCTCTAAACAGAAAGGACCAAGGACGCTCCACCTGGGAATCAAACCTTTCTTGCTGTAAGATGGCAGCTGTACCCATTGCGCCACTGTGCCACAAACCACATGCTTAATACGGTACATATATATATGAAGAGTCAGATAATACCGCCGCCCACTACGATTTCATAAAAACGTTTGAGCAGCACACATATTAGACACCTCCTCTGTATGACCTTTTGCCTCTAAAGCCCTGCAGTCAGTGTGCATTCTCACAGCCTGGTCAGATCAGTGGGTGAACACACCCTCCTAGTAACTCCCGTCTACTGCAACAGCACAGGTTCATCCTGACATTTATTTTCCTTTACAGTTTAGTTTTATAAAAAAAAAAACGCTGTTCACCAACCGACATGATTGGGTCCTCCTTCCGGTCCAGTAACAATAATTTTCATTTATTAAACTTTTATCATTCCCCTGCCACCAGGGGTTGGCACAAGGAGTCACTCACATTACAATCTAGCACATGTTGTACATTGAATGCCCTTCCTGATGCAACCTTCACGCTTTTAAGGGTTAGTGCATGGTTTGCATTTCTTTGGTCTGAGGGGAAACCCGGATTACCCGGAGGAAACCGAACTCAGGAAGAACATGCAAATTTTTTAAACTACTTATAAATGGTAAGCAAAAGAGAATAAACAATTGTAAAACAGGCTCAACCAGACAGAGATATCGACAGTTGAACCTCCTTTAGTTCACAGTTACATTAACTCCTTCCACCCTGTCCAATAGTACAATAGAAATACCGTGTTCTGAGCAGTCTCAGTGCTCAGTTTAAATGGGTTCTAAAGAAAGTAGCGCATCAGCAACAGCTGTGCTCATACAGATAATTGGCACAGCATTACTTACTTCTGTATTTCCGCCATTTATTCTGATGACGTCCTTCTGCACTAGGCACAACGGTTGTTGTAGTTGGCCCCCAGTCCCACAGGAAATAGACCTCACAGATAAGTCTTAAAAAAATACTTTAACCATTACATAAATCAGTGTTTTCTTAATATTTTTCAAGGACGCATAAAACAAGTGAGTTCCTGTCATCACTTCTGTATGACAGCAAATAAAAACAAATAATTATTCTTCCTCTAATAGAAAACACATCTTGTCTTTAAGGATTAACCAAAAAACAATGACTATCCTGTGGTGGAACACTTCCTGACTGTAGTAATCCTTTAACACAGGCTCCAGTAAAGTCATTTTAAAAATAAATCAAAACAAAGGCGACCAATAACAAACTGGCTTGAACTGTGTAACATGTGATACTATGCAAATGTGATTTAAAGAACCTAAATCTGTAACACAAAAAGTAACAGTGCCACAACATATGCATGAGGTTAAAGCTGATTAGTATTCAGTGGACTGGTATTTGTAGTCCATTTGTGTTGCCGTTTTAGAGTATAAGCAGTGGCATTAGGGAATAAGTGCATTAGCATATGTCAATTTATATCGTAGCTGCGTTTTAGACCATTAATTAATGCTTTTTGACACACCTGTAAACATGAGTACTTGGACAAAGAGGACAAATTACATTTACTCAGCACTACACGTGCACACACACACACACACACAGAAGTAATGCGTAATAGTGATATAGAGGCAGTGCTCTATAAGCGTGTGTACGTGTTGAGACTGTGTGAGACAGAGCGAGTGAGTTTCAGCAGCGGTACAAATGGACTCTCGTAAGTTGTGCTGAGGGACATGTAGTTACCCACTTAAGAGTCGCCCTGAAACCCACAGGTCACACACTTCCACTCGATATTGAACTGAATGAGCAGCATCCTTATTGGTTAGGACAAGTTGATTTCAAAATGGTCTTTTTTATCCCTACAGACATCTGAGCCCTATTTTTTTTACAGACATTCTAGATAATTTGTTCTTTATACCGTCTATAGCAGTCAAAGATTTGAACACGCCTTCTCTGTCTATGTTTTTTATTTCCTTTTTATAATTATTTTCCACATTGTAGATAAAATGTGTTAAAAATCGACACGTGTTTCTTTTAGTTTGATGAAATCTCCATAAATGAGTCAGGACAGAATGATTTTAGATTTGAAAAATGTCCTTTACAACAAAAGAAAAAGATCAAAAATTAAACATATTACATAACAGCCAGCTTTACATATTAAAACAATGAAGGCTGCTGATACTTGCTGCAAAAAGAAAGCATGTGTGACAGTCAAAGTCTCCAAAATAACAATGCCAGATTCTCCAATATTCCCAAAGAAAAGTGGAACAATGTTTAGATAAAGCCACATTAAATATTTATTTCCTTTAGTTTGTTACTTTTTTAAAATGTTCTTTTCTAGGATAATGTTTTTTCCTCCTAAGACTTTTTTACAGAACACAAAAAGCGCTTAGTTTATTGCATTGTCTCTGAGAATCTAGTTCTTCTTGACAATCTGATTATCACACCTAACAATATAGTTGGAGTAGCTGGAGGAAATCCACACGGACACAGGGAGAACATGCAATCTCTATACAGAAATCTCTACTCACGCTCCACCAGGGAATCGGACCCAGGACCTTCTTTCTGTGAGGTGTCAGCTCTACCCACTGAGCCACCATCCACTTTATATACAAATTAAAATCCAGAAAATTAACTATTCTTGGGAAATATTAAAAAAAAATATGGATGAATATGAACTAGAGAATTAAAAAAATTATAGAATCTAAATAACTTAAAGAAATAATTAGATAATACTTAAATATTAAAAGAATAGCTTGGCTATTTATATTTATATTTATATATAATTTATGTACAATCATGAGCTAAGGCAGGTCTGTCCAAACTATGGCCCGGGGGCCAAATGCAGCCCACTGCATGTTCCAAAAACCTAATAGAATATGGCCTACACAGGAAAATTGCATCTTACTGCATTATTTTATATTTTAGTTTTATTGGTCCCCACAGGGAAATTCTTTCTCTGCATTTAATCTATCCAAGGGTGAACACCCAGAGCAGTGTGCTGCCCCTATTAAGGCACGCGGGGAGCACTCAAGGGTTGGATGCTTTGCTCAAAAGCACTTCAGCTATGACTGTGGGGATCGAACAGGCAATCTTTTGGTTCCCTAACATGGGACCAAAGAATGAATAGATGTGTGCTGGTTTCTAGCTAAAATCAAGTTGAGTTATAAGTTGTTTTTTTGTTTCGTCAATCTAGCAAATGTTTTACACTGGTTGCCTTTCCTGACCACACTTTCACCCTTTTTGGCTTAGAACAATTTATTTTCTCCAATTCACCTGGTATGTATATCTTTGTACCAGAGTACCCGGAAACCCATGCAAAAATATGAAGAACATGCTAAGGTTTCCCCACCCAAGAATAAAACCTGGTTCCCTCTTGCAGTGAGGTGACAGCACTACCACTGCACCACCATGCCATCCCATTATTATTCTAATATAAAATTGTTAAAAAATCAACAATTTTTAATGCATGTTTGAATGAAATCTAATGCTTTTTAATGTCACTATCTAGAGGAACTTCTAGTCTGAGGCTGTGCATTTACCATACCAGACTGAGAGGCTGCTGGTCAGAATGTTCTCTGCAGCGCATTTGTAAAAAGTTGTGAGGATCGGAGGTGGGAGGTTTGCTGTTTTTATCCTTCACAGGAAGTGATGTTGTGACCACTTGACAAGAGAGTTGGTGTGTGTGGTCGATGTTAGGTAGGGTTGCCAACTGTCCTGTATTGTCTGGGACATCACGATGTATAGTCAATTTAGATTTGTCCCATCCAGGACAGCTCCAGTCCCGTATTCCTATTACAGCCTCATTGGCCAATAACGTGCAATTCTCGCATAGGAAACATCATTAACAACCCCCCACATAAGAAGCGAACACTGGTAGCACCGCCTCCCCCCCCCCCCATTAATATCTAAATTATGCTCTAAAATTTATTTTCTCATTTTGCTGCCTGGTGATGGTGTGCTAATGATATTCTCTATCTGATTGCTTCTGGTCACTTCTGGTCATTTGTGTTTGCTCCTGTTTGCTCTCTCAGGGACAGTTAGGTGCAGGCAGATGGAGAGCAGACACAGGTGGAAGGGAGGAGGGGGGTTTACAGTGCACTTCTGCCTGGCAAAGTGTTCATGCACACACACATACATTTGGTGCTACACATATACACATTCGTTAGGATGCCAGGATAATGGCCAACTAGATCTCTTGGTGCCACCCCATTGCCTGGCCACTGAGCTCTCCAACCTCGACAGATGTCGACAATAACCCTCCACTCCAAACCACACATGCACACACACACACACACCACACACTCAAACCTCTGCAAGCTTAGTGTTCCTGGTTTTACTGGCTCAGGATTGAGGTTTCACACAGTGGCCACGGGGGATGGAGATGAAGAGGCACAATGTGGGCACAACATGGACGCCGGTCTACCGCAGCAGTCATTCCAGCTGCCAAAACCTATGTGACACATCTATCTCTTTCTCTAGCTCTCTCTTTATTTCTAACATACATATGACCCATCGCTGTCTCTGTCAGCTTAATACAGGATGTTTCCTCAATACAACATTTTTCTATTTGACCCGCAACATCTCAAACAAATCAGATTCACTCAGCATTAAGTTTAAAGTTGTTCTAGCAGGCCAACAATTTTCTCCAAACTCCGTTGCAACTAATTTGCCCTCGTTTACTATACTTCCTGCGGAATCTTTCTGAGATTGGCTTGATTGGCTTGAGTAAGCTTTGTTATTAGAAGGTCTGCATGGAATAACCGAGTGGAGAAAAGGTCGAGGGCTGGGCTTTAAGCTGTCTATCCTGAGGTTTTATCTATTATTAACACACTTGCCAAATAGTTTTCACAGGATTAAACTAAAGATTTTAATTGCTTTCACGTCATGCTTGAGAATAAGGCAGAGTTTAACCCTGTGCGGTTTGAGGTGAGGGAATGTGCTGACTGCACTATGATGCAACATTTAACACAGTTCATCACAAAAAAAAATAATAACCGCTCAAAAGGTTTGCAAGGGTCCATTGGATGATCAAGCTTTCATAGCTTCCTAAAAAGTATGACTTTAGGAATTACACAAGATGGACAAAAAATATCTTTGTGGTTCCAGTTTCTTTGTAAAATAAAGACCAAGTGCACTATGTCTCACAGATTTTCTAGGGTTTGGGGTGAGGGGAAAGTTGTGGTTGTGCCATAACGCATGAAAAGAGAACCAATCAACAGGCTTTAAAGGGTCCTAAGGACAAACAAAATGTCAGAGCTTTCTGAGGAGGCTGGCTTTATGGATTCCTTGAGACAGAATAAAAATATTATTAAAAAATAACTATTTAATTGCTTCCTAATGCAAATAATCTAGATTATCAGCCAATCAAATGACAACAATTTAATGCATTTAGGCATGTAGAGGTGATTAACACAACTTGCTGAACTGCACACTGAACTTTAAAATGAGGAAGAAAGTTTCCAGAAGGGTTGGTCTGAGTATTTCAGAAACGGCTGAGCTATTGGAATCTTCACACATAACTATCTCTGAGGATTACAGAAAATGGTCCATATAAGAGAAAACATCCAGCAAGCAGCAGTTGTGTGGATGAAAATGCTTTGTTGATGTGAAAGGAGAATCGGTCTACTTGTTCCAGATGATACGAAGGCAACAGAACTCAAATAACTATTTCTTACAACCAAGAAATACAGAATACCATCTGTAGAACGTATGCATAAGGAATGCATAAAGGTAGTTACGAAGGCAAAAGTGGTGCAACCTTTTAAAGCAAGGTGTACCTAATAAAGTGGAAAGTGGGTGTATTTTTGAAAGGAAAATGTATGCATCATTTATGAAAGAAAATATAGTTTCTGGAATGTAAAATTATTTGCCTCAGCTTTGTTTCTTTTAACACTTATTTGACCTTTCATTCTGGGGATGCATCTAAATGATCTAGAAGAACCCTACAAAAATTCCTGGTGAGAAAATGTTTTCTAATAAAGGTTAAAAATTCATAAAATCACGGCCGGATACACGGGGTGCGGTTAGTGCTACGCCTTTTGGAAGTCTAACCCTTTGTGGTTTGAAGCGAGGGAATGTGGTGTCGTTCCCAAGATGCAATATTTTAGCAGAAAAAAGTGGTTTAGATAATGCTTGAATGATGAGCAAATTAAATGTCTTCTTATTCTCATGTCATCATCGCTTTTGTGATGTGCTCTTTGGGATAGAAATAAATCACAGTTTCTTGTCTGTTGTTACAGCCCCAGGTAGTTGAACCCCTGTTACTAACAGTACTGTCTTTCACCAACACTGTGCACTGTACCAGCTTAGCTATCCATCATGCTCATGTGCAAATAATAGATTAATCCAACTTTAGTAACATTGTTCTACTTGCATCCAATGGTTTGACTGGGGGACAAGGGACACTTTCTATAATTCATTATAAAGTGTGTAAATGGTCAGATCTGATTGTAAGCCTTACTTCTCTATCTCACATTTATTTCCTTTGAACACTGATACTCCTACTTGTTGAACCACAAACTCCGTACTTAAGACGTCTCTTGATTTTTAATCCTCTCATTTGAATACAGATAGTGTGACCTCCCTCTTACGCTGTTCCCTGAACCCCGTCCAGATTTCTGGCCAGAAGGAAATTGTTGTACATTTCCTGACAAATTGAGTTAAGCGGACATTAAGTGGAGCTTTAAGAAAACAAATGGCTCCTTTTATCACAGGTGGACACTGATGGCGTAATGGGGCCTGGGCTGATGCTATCGCTGCTAATGGCTTGACAGGAAACATTAGGGCTTTTGTAAGACGGAGCTGGCACAGCTCAGACATTTTCTCTCTCTCTCTTTCACTCTTGCTCTCTCTTTTCTGAAGCTTGTCATACTCTTGTTCTCCCTCTTCGTGCAGGGAGGCAGATGTTTGTAAGTGTACGGTGAGCTTGGCAGAATCACTGTAGCAGATGCCCATTTTGGTGCCAGGGCGGTGCAGACATGTTGGGCACCAGCGTCGGGAGCTGCCCTCCTGCCATAGGTGCTTCTCAGTGCTCCCTGCCAGGGCAAGCTCCACTTACTGACTTATTTATCTCTGCCTTCATCCACATTCTGTCAGTTGGTACAATCTGCCCTGTCCACAGCACACAGTAATTGGCAAGGGAGAAGTTGGGATGATTGGTGCGAGAGGGGAAAAGGAAGGCATGATTTCAAAAGAATTTTTATAGGGAAAGGCGCAGATGAGTGCAATGGGAACACGCTTTCATTCAGCCCACGCCAAGCAGGAACCTGGATTAATATCTGTTTGACATCATGTTGCGTTATTAAATACAGCACAACGGCTTTGGGTCTAATTCTCTCGTCTGGTAAACAAACACATTCCAACGGTAATGAATTTTATTACCATGTCAGTCAACCACAAAGCACTGGGAATGAAGAGCGAGGGTTGAACATTTTTCATTTGTGTGTGTCTATGTGTGTGTCTATTTGTGCCACAGATCATACCAGATAATTTTATGAAACACCAAAAAAACACCAAACCAATGACCGGTTAAATTAAAACGAACAGTTCTCAGAATTTGCCGACATTGTCTAGATACCATACAAGCAGTGTTATTAACTAGATTAGGAACACCTGGTTACAACAGGTCAACATTTTTAATGAATTCCAGCACTTAAACATCAGGGAACAGATTCCACAAGGAAATGTGGAGAAACTTCCACCATATGCAAGTCAACTCATACCAGATGCAGCAGCTCCGCCAGTTGCTTGATTGACACTCACCTCTTTGACCTTAAGCTAGATGATTGTTGATAGTTCCTCCTCTCTTGGTACACCAGTCATACCGTGGAATGGGAATAGCCCACAAGTAAAGCTGTTGTTGAAACACTGCCAACACACATCTAGGCACCGCCTTTTTGACTGTGGTTGCTCAAGACTTTTCATTTATACAAAGTGGCTACATGGTGCCTTCTGTTGCACAATGGACAGATCAACACCGTATATGAGTCCCATGTGTGACAAAACCACAAGTTTTTGCCCAGGTGGGATAAGCGCTGGACAAACTCCACCCCATGCATTAATCAGTCAGTACAGAATGATTTGTAAAGAACACAATACATTGAATTATATTTTTTAATAAAATATATAAAAAAAAAAACAAATAAAATATAAATATGAGAATAATTTATGCATAAAAGAAGCAAATGTGACCGTCTTAGTCTCCTGAAGAACTGTGTCAATTTCTACAAGATTCCATATTAAACCTATACTTATAAACTTTACAAATTGCACCTTGGAAACTAAGGAAAAGAAAAGTGGCTAAATATTGTCTTTCTTTAGTTTATTAAAGTTTAATTCATTTACTTTGTTATATTTTCTTTTTGTTCTAACATTCATTCGATCAAAAGATCGAGGTTATTTGCTAATACCTCGTGTTATAAGGACTACAGCAGGGGGCAGATCTTTCTTTTATCAAGCCCCACATCTATGGAATAGTCTTCGAGACTCAGACCCAATCTCAGTCTTCAAATCAAGGCTGATTTATTTAAGCATATCCTTCATAGTCCCCTATAGTTCAGGGCTCAGAGTTGGAGGGTTCATGGACATAGAGTGTTTTGGTAAACTGGTGCCACTCTCACGAGATCACTCAGGTTTGTTGACGGTGGAGGTGCTGGCAGCTTTATGTCCCAGGGCTCCCTCATGTCTGTGTCACCTTCTGGTTCTACCCCGTAGTTATGCTGCCATCGCATTGTCTGCCGGAGTTTCTGTTTGCTCTCTGCACAAATTGTGTTTGAATTGTCCATTAGATAGTTGATCGTGTCTAACTC
>JAOUQV010000010.1:3012280-3024050 GCA_028565295.1 Aspidoras spilotus | reverse complement strand
ATGCACATTTGTGGCCTGCTGGAGATCATTTTGCAGGGCTCTGGCAGTGCTCCTCCTGTTCCTCCTTGCACAAAGGCGGAGGTAGTGGTCCTGCTGCTGGGTTGTTGGCCTCCTACGACCTCCTCCACATCTCCTGGTGTCCTGGAAGCGCCTCCAGTCTCTGGACACTACGCTGACAGACACTCGCATTGATGTGCCATCCTGGATGAGATGCACTACCTGAGCAACTTGTGTGGGTTGTAGAGTCTGTCTCATGCTAACACGAGTGTGAAAGCACCACCAACATTCAAAAGTGACCAAAACATCAGTCAGAAAGCATAGGTACTGTGAAGTGGTCTGTGGTCCCCATCTGCAGAACCACTCCTTAATCGAGTGTGTCTTGCTAATTGCCAATAATTTCCACCTGTTGTCTTCCATTGGCACAACAGCATGTAAAATTAATTGTCAATCAGTGTTGCTTTCTAAGTGGACAGTTTGATTTCACAGAGGTTTGATTTACTTGGAGTTATATTGTGTTGTTTAAGTGTTCCCTAATTTTATTTAGCAGTGTATTTCCACCCATTTATAATCCCCTGATAATTATTATGTTTTTTCTAAATGTAGTAACCCACGTTTTTTTTTGTTTTTAACATAAGTATATAAAAAATCTAATTGTGTTTCAATCTCTTTGAGGACCCCTCCCTTGTCTCAACTATCTCAAATAATTATGGCAGGTGCATTTATTTACCCCAAATTAGGCCACTGTTACTTTACAAAAAAACTGTTAATACCAGAAGTTCACTCTTTTTTCAGTAACAACATGACACAAGGTGTTTTATTTCACCCATAAATCAACCTGCAATACCCAGCACTACCACCACTACAGCCTTATAGTACCCTACCCATAATTCACAGTGAGGTTACTTCTATTCCCACCCTTTCACAATCCCCTAATTATTAATTTGTTTTGATAATTGTAATCACTCACATCTTGATGTGTTACCTCCCTTTGACTAATCGAGCATCTTTCAGTTCTCAGTTAAGTTGTAATAAAAAGTATACATTAAAATCAATAAAAATAAAAAATCAATAACATTTAAATTGTGTTTCACTCACTCAGTGCTCAGCTATTATGGCAGGTGCTTTTATCAGCCCCGAATTAGTCCATTGTCACTGTTCAAACATCAGTTACATCCAAAAGTTGATTATTTCTGGCCTGTTCACAAACCCCTGAATATTAATATGTTTGGTTAATTGTAATCACCTGCATCTTGTTTTGTTTTGTCCCTATGCGATTCAAACATCCTTTAGCTCTCAGTTAAACTGTATTAAAAAATTAAATGGTGTTTCACTCGGTCAAGACTCTGAGGACATGTCCCATATCTCAGGTATTTCAGCTAATTATGGCAGGTGTTTTTATTAGACCCAAATTAGGCCAGTGTTACTTTACAAACAAATATTTCCACTTGACGTTAACAGATCGACAAAATGTATCAAAAAGTAGGAAAATTATGTTGAAAATTATGTATTTGTCTTTTCTGAAAGTGCAAATAAATTCTACAGCAGGATTGCAGATAATATTTGACTCACCCTCTCGCATGTTCGGCGATGACCCACTTTCAAACTTGCAATAAGAAATATAAAAAAAAAAAAAATTCTAATGGTGTCTCACTCGTCTCGAGGCTCTGAGAACATGTTCATTATCTCAGGTGATTGTAGAAGGAGCTTTTATCAGTTCCAAATTAGGACAGTGTCACTTTATAAACAGCTTGTATCCGAGTCGGTTTGCACGTGCACAAGAAAATCACTACAGTTAAATAATCACATTGGAAAAAATATCTAACAGAGTCGAGAGAGAAATGAAAAGAAAAAATACCAGAATCATTTAAAATCTGGCTGCTGACTTCCCAATCAGTAATTCCATCTAGGCTTCATAATTAAAGTCTTACAAAAAAATGTTTTTCTCCAAACAACACAATACTACATCATAATCTCCTGTCATCCCTCTAAACAGTGTTTAGATTTTCTAAGTGCTCTCTGAGCATCAAGGACACCAGAAATCTCTCAACATAGTAGCCTCATAGGTAATGCTTTAAGTGCTTGTGACTGTTGGCATTGCTCTGGGAGCGTGTTGTAGGTTTCTGGCATCCGAATTGCAATTAGAATTGGGTAAATGTGTTTTTTTGTCTAATCACCCCAAAACCGGCCCTTAGGACTCTTCCTAATGTAAAGCCCATTAACTCGGGCCATCAAAACAAAGATCTCACTCCTAATGACAGTAATTCCTTTAGTTGCACACACCAGCACAACAGAGCTAAGGACTAAACCAGACATGATGGATGAGCTGAAACAGAAAGAGAGAGAGAGAAAGGGAGAGAAAGAGAGAGAGACAGGAGAGAATATGCCATGTTAAAAACATCGTCAACACAGTGAATGCGTGTTTCCTGTTTTTCCCCTATGGCTATAAAACTTTGGTCCAGTAGTCACTCCTTAAAGGAGTGTTTGGAGGGGCAGCATAATGGTGCAGTGGGCAGTGCTCTCATCTTACAGCAAGGAAGCCGCGATTTCTGTGTGCGTATTTTGCATATTCTCTGTGTACTCCGGGTGCTCCGGTGTCTTCCCATAGCCCCAAAATATGCATTATGCATATGTACTGGGAATGCCAAATTTACCCTCCACCTGACTTGTGTAATATGAATGTACCCTTGTGATTGTATGCATGGTTGCTAAAGTGATGTTAATTGATAATAAATAAAAAAAGTGAAGGGACCATAAACAAACATCTATCTGAAGTAAGTCGAACTGGCAGAGCTGTTGCGGCCGGCATAGGTTGACTTGCATAGGGATGATATACACCAAGTTGTTGAGCCTGTTTGCTGAAATTAATCAAAATAGTAGACCCTCTATGTCTGTATCTATCTGTATGTCTTACTGTTTTTATGGCTATATGTCTCACACTCCTGGGCTCTAAGCAGACATGTTAGGTAACACAGCATCTGCCTGACTAGCACAAGGTAATTGAAATGCAATCGACTTGACAGGTAATGGCACATTTTTTTAAGCACCGCATTGAAGTGAATGCGTGCCTGATTTCATTAGGCATAAATAATAATGGCCGCTTGGGTACGATGCGTTCGCAATTACTTATTCTTTTTGTATTTTAAATTACCTATTCTTTCAGATGTTTCTTTAATGTGATTAGCATGCTATGCAAACTAGCCAGTGTTTTTTTAATGTTTTTCTTTTAAATCACAGCTTTTATTTTGGTGCACCGAGATAGAGAAATGTGAGAAAATATTTGTTAGATGATCATTTCATTGGACCTTTATTTATTTATTAATATTTGTGACAGAATTGGGGTGTTTATGCCCATAGACTAATATAATTATTAATTAGACTAATATAATTATTTCTGTGTTTGACATGTCTTTGGTTGGAACTTTTTAAGAAAGTCATAGCTTTATATTAGCATATTGTCTAAGAAACACTCTAATCATGCTAGATAAAATAGCTGTGCTAGCTAGAACTGAGCAGCACTATAGTATTTCTGAAGACAACTCAATCTGTTAAGTTTTTTTTCTTTATCAAAGTCAAAGTAGTCTTTATTGTCAATTTCTTCACATGTTCTAGACATACAAAGTAATCGAAATTACGTTTATCACTGTCCCCCGATGACATTACAGACATTATACATCAGGACATAAATAACATTATACATAAAGTTAAGACTAATACTAAAGTTAACACTAATACTAACTTTATATTAGTATAATTACATTTGCAGTAGGAAAACTACATGGAAAACTACATTTTTAAACCAACTTCTTCACTGTACCAAAAGCAACTGTTCACAATCGTGAACCACAGATAGGCATGCTCTAATCCCCACGTGGGATGACCATGAAAATATCTGTGTGGAGTTTTCTTAGGGTGATCTGGTTTCCTCCTGCATACCAAAAGACATAAATATTAGTTTAATTGGTGTCTCTAAAGTGTTCCTTAATGTGTGAATGTGTGTGCGACTGTGTGTGTGTCTGTGCCCTATAAGAAATGACACCCTCTATAGGGTTGTTCCTGCCCTTGCACCCAGAGTTACCTCATGGGCACTAGCTTTTTTAATTTTAATAACATCTACCAAATGTGAAAAGAACCAAAACGAGGAAATGGCTGATTGTTTCACTGTTGAGGCGAAGCTGGGGTTTCAAGCACCAGTATTACCAAGCTACCATTGTTGGGTCCTTGAGCAAACACAAATAGCCTTCTCTGCTGCAGGGCCCATGTCCGTCCCTGTGGTCTGACCCACAAACTTCATAGCAAGATGGGATATTCAAAGAAACAATTTTACTGTACAGTAATGCACATTTTACAAATAAAGGCTTATATTCTGTCCAGCGTCTCCTGGGATTGCAATCTTGACCTGATGGAGAAACTTAAGTGTTCCTATGAGTCTGAAAGTAATTATTTTTTACATGAAGCTAACGGCAAGGATCACCAGTGATGGTTTATTTAAAGAGGAGGAAAAACGTAACTGTGGGCTGAAGCTCTTACAATTTTCAGTATGCGGTGTACCGTGGGTTTAGCTTAGCACAATGATTTTATGACTGAAAACAGACTGGGATGTTCAGCCAGTCTATTTACCTCTAAGTTGTTGGGGTATGACATGAAATGACACTCTTACAAACATCTCTAATGTTTACTGCTGATAAACATTGACGTCACACATCCATATAATTTATCAGAACTCACTCAAAGCATCTACTTGGGGAGTCGGGTGACTGTAGTGGTAGTTTCAACACTGCACATTATGTTAATATCTATGGTAAAATCCCAATCAGTGCAGTTGGAAAGGCACCATTAACTCAGATTTGATTAGTGGAGATTTCCTAATGCTGTTCAAATTATTATCTCTCAACATGTAGTATAATGGGTCAAAGCGATTATTGTGATTAATGAGAGATTACAAGAGAGAGCCTATAGCAGGAGCTGGAGCTTAGATAAACAATGAATAGAATGCGATTGCTAATACTGTACTAATGACCAATGATTGTGCCCATGATGTCATCATTATTCGACTGCCAGACTTTCTTGCTTTTTTAAATCAGTAAGCAAGAATTTTGATGATTTCCTTACATAAATACAGTATGTGCAATTGTGAGTTTGGGAAAAGGTTTCTATATGGCTCTAATTAACACGTCTTTTCTCATTAGCCGCTGATTGGCCTGTGCATGTTTTGGACATTATTTGCAGTCCCTGGCAGAGATATACCAGCCTGGATTTAGACATGTGTGTCATTGGGTTCTTGCCCATCACATGGACCATAGAAACACACAAAAAATTGGGGCAGACATTCATCACTATGGTCTATGGCCCGCTGCTCCTACACACTTTTTCTCATATTCACACACACACGAACACAGATGGCCATAGAACAGTTCCATTTCGAGTAACTAGTAGTAGTGTGTGGTTGTTGCTGAAAGCCAGACTTTTCTAAAATTTTGATGGACAGACATCACCGGAAGGAGATTTAGCGTAGGAGATCTGGGGAGACAGAGGCAAGGAGCTAAGCATCTGTGCCGAGTATGTGCTAAGAACGAGACCCTTTTTGGCATGTGCATAGCCCCAGCATGCCCCTCAACAAAAACAGAAAGAGATAGAGAAATAGACAGTGAGAGAGAGAGAGAGCTTTGGACATTTGGACATGTTCTCTGGCTAAATTTAATGCGTAACTGTCAAATCCCCAAAACAGCACAGAAGGAAGAGCACCATTAACTCCGATTAGTTTTCCTTCTGTGATTCAAATTATTAATATCATTCAATATTTGGACCTCACTGAAGGCTGGCAATATTCTGCACAGCATTCCAAAAGTATTTTAATAAAAACAAAAGTATTCATTATTTTAAAAATTAATTTTCTTGTGAATTTTGCACTGGCTGCATTTTCCCAAATGTATAGTAGTATTTCCCAAAGTTATTGAAAGTTTGTGAACCATTTAGAATTTTCTATATTTCTGCATGAATAGAACCTAAGATTTTATCAGATTTTCTAAAAGTAGTCCTAAAAGTAGATTAAGAGAACAAAAAATATTATATTAGTCATTTATTAACTGAGGAAAATTATCCAGTATTACATATTTGTGAACCGTTATTTTGCTGCATGAACCGCCCTTTCTTGAGATTTAGCTCATGCCCATATCTTTTGACATTTTCTTTTAGAATACTCTTATATAATTCATAATATATTGATTAATAAATGGCTGCACGGTGGCACAGTAAATAGTGCTGTGGCCTCACAGCAAGAAGATCCTGGGTTTGAGCCCCAGTTCAGTCTGTAGTTTGCATTTTCTCCCCATGATCGCGCGGGTTTTCTCCAGGTAATCCGGTTTCCTCCCACATTCCAAAGACATGCATGTTAAGTTAATTTGTGTCTCTAAATTGCCCATTAGTGTGTGATTGTGTGCTTAATTGTGTGTGTGCGCCCTATCATGGATTATCAGGTTAGGGTTGTTCCTGCACTCACGACAAAAGTTGCTGGGTGGGCACTGGTCTTCCTTGTGAACCTGAAACTAGAATGAAGCAGGTATAGAAAAAGAATGAATTAATGAATGAATGTTCCATCAATAATGGCAAGCCGTTCTGGCCCAGATGCAGCAAATAAGCACCAAACCCTGATATCTCAACCACCATGTTTCAAAAATGGCATAGGGTTCTTATGATAGTATACAGTGTTTTCCTTTCTATAAACATAACACTTTTCATTTATACCAAAAATTTCTATTTTGTTCTCATCTATCCGTTCATCGAATAGGCTTCTGGCTTGTCCACATGATCTTCAGCAAACTGCGGCTGAGCAGCAATGTTTTTTTAAAGAGCAGCGGCTTCCTCCTTGCAACTGATCGGTTTACACCATTGTTTTTCTGATGGTGGACTCATAAACATTTAACATTAGCCAATGTGAAAGAGGCCGTCATTTGCTTAAAGTTACACTGGGCTCCTTTGTGCCTTGTTGTTGTTATGAGCTTTTTTGGTCAATCAATCAACCAAAACAATGGTTACAATGGTTTCTATGGATTTGTAACCTTTTCCAGCCTGAACAACACTTCTTCTTCCTCAGAAATCTCCTTTGTATGTGCCATGATGCACTTCCACAAACATGTGTTTAATAGATAGAAATATCTATAAAAAGCGCCTACTTACACCTGATTTTTATCCTATTGATTAAAAACCCCTGACTATATTTTCATCTTCATATTAACTGCTAATCCTAGAGGTTCACATAATATTGACACTCACAAATATGTCATATTCTTTACCCATTTTGTTTTATTGCATTAAATGTAATATACTATTTGTTGATTTGCTGACTCCTGTTAACCTATGAACTAAGTTTCTCTATAGTAAATTAGACTTGTGATTATATATAATGTATATAAACCGGATTCTTAAAATGTTGTGGCAAAGTAAAAATTGTAAATAAAAACTGAATGCAATCATTTACAAATGTCAAAAACTGATATTGTATTCACAATGGAACATAGACAACATATCAAATGTCGAAAGAGAGACATTTTAAAATTTGATTCCAAACATTGGCCTATTTGAAATTAGGACAATCTGGAAGAATTTCTGTGCTTAAGAGTCAAGGGTGGAGAACCGTACTGGGTGTCCGTGATCTTCGGGACCTTAGACGGCACTGCTTCACATAGAGGCTTTTGTATATAGGGGTTGTGGTATACAGCCTCAATTCGTCTTGGGAATGACACATACAAGTCTTGCACAGTGGTCAGAGGAATTTTAAACCATTCTTCGTGCAGGATAGTGGCCAGGTCACTACGTGATGCTGGTGGAGGAAAACGTTTTCTGACTTGCTCCTCCAAAACACCCCAAAGTGGCTCTTGATACATCACAAAGAATTGCTGTCTTGGTCCCAACTTTGTGGGAACAGTTTGAAGATGGCCCTTTCTCTTCTAACATCACTCTGCACAATGCAAGGTCCATAAACACATGAATGGCAGAGTCTGGCAGGGATGAACTTGACTGGCCTTCACAGAGTCCTGACCTTAACCCGATAGAAGCTCTTTGGGATGAATTAGAGCGGAGACTGAGAGCTAGGACTTCTCATCTAACATCAATGTGTGACTTCACAAATGCGCTTCTAAACCAGTCCTAAATCTTGTGGACAGCCTTCCTAGAAGAGTTGAAGCTGTTCTAGCTACAATTGGTGGACCGACGCCATAATGAACCCTAAGCTCATATGTTAGTCAAGGCAGGTGACCGAATACTTATTGGGGAACAGGCTCCAGAAAGTGCAATTCAAACATAGTGCAATTCTACTCATCTTCGTTGCAGCAGCTCTGAAAGTTCACCTCACTACTTTGACACTAGCCTCTTAGATAGTTTCTCCAATATGGACACATCTCATGGCACAGAAACTAACCACAAGCGCAGATTATGTTGTAAGACTAGCACAACACCACTGGCCTCCAACTATCTGTATTCAGTTGAAGACGGTTAGTATATCTCACTAGCTGTAAATGTTTCTATCAAACTTATGTTTCTATATTATTGCTAATTGCACGTAAAAAAGCAATAGGTAATGATGCATCTTAGCTGCTCCTAATCCAGTGATTTTTCTGTGTAATTTTTTTTTTCACAACCAGCTTAGACCGAAGATGGTGCCTTTAACGGTTCTCAGAGCAATAGATGAGGAACAGGCTTTTTTTCCACCGTGTCATTAATAAATTCAGTTAATACACACACAATATTACAGAAAAAGTAATATACTGTATATTTATTTGGGGCCTCTTTCTAGTGAATCTCTCTACACAAATAAGTATACACCTGAGATTTGGCTTGTAGCTGGAACTAATTTCATAGCTGCAGTATGACGACTTTCAGTCTGGTGTAGTAGCAGACCAGTCTCTGTTGAAACATTTGGGTGCGTGATAATCCCCAATCCTGCTAAACACCAAGAGTACAGAGAGCAGCGGCTCCGTGTGACTGTGGGCGAGTGCCGCTTGAGCTGATAGTTCTGCTGGATTTGAGACTCACCGCATGATGGTCATGCAACGTGTACTAGGCACTTTACATATTTAGTAAATGTTAAATATTTGTACTCTCTCTCACTCTCGCTCTCTTTCACAGACTGGAGTTACATTGCCTGCCTGAACCTCCACCCCCACCACATTGCCTTGAAGTTCTAATATATCTAGAGGTGTAATATTGCACAAATATCAAATGTAAACAGGATTAGTATTATCACGGGTGCACGAGGGGCCCAGCGTGCATATTCCGAGTAATACAGATAAATACATGAATATGTAAAACGGAAAGCCAGGGAGGGGGTGGGATTCTTTTGAAGATGCTAGCGTTTCCAGTTCTGCACTTAAGGAAAGAAAGATATTCACATAGGCCAGTTTAATCAAAGTGGATATAGCCTTTTGAAAACTTTTGGCAAGTTTATTTTTCCTATTTTGTTATTGAGAAATGCTAGCGTTTTTCCATGATTACTTGCAATATTGTGAACTATCGGGATGCATTATGGTCCCTTGAATCCGAGCCAGTGATGATGATGGTGCTGCAATGATAGAAAACAGAGATTCTCCAAACAGTTTGTTTGCGGAAATGCATTTTTTTTCACCCTTCCCTTCGACACAATGAAGAGAAAATGAGTATATTTGTCAGAGGAGGCGCGGGTGAAGAATGAAAAATAATTTTCTAAGAGATGGCCCCCTTTCACCCACCCTGCTCTGAATATGGCATATCGGAGGCACTTATTTGATCTCTGGCGTGCAGATGGCCTGCGCCGCTCATATCGCGGTGACACGAGCATCGGCAAATACCAGCATCTTGATTTATCTGTAGCACTGAGGAAGTTAATTGTGGTGCACAAGTTCCAATCAGTCTTTTGGGAGGGATCCGGGGACACACCACACACGCGCGTTCGTGCACTCATATTTTACATGTTGGTTTGTTTATTTATGTTTACGAATCTCCGAGATTGCACAATGTCGCCGAGAAATTGCCCTCCTTTCAGGATTCAATAAGCACGCAGAGAAACGTTGTCAACAAGATGCCGTCTGTTTACGCCATATTGGAATCCGGCTAAAGGAGCTGGAGTGGGTTATAGCACTGTGATATACATTCTCATCTCGCTCTTCATCTGACTGTGCCGAGGCGTAAATAGGCATCTCTGTAAACGATCCTCTGCGTGTTCAGCAACATTCATCTCGGGATCTAGATGCGGGGATAAAAAGCAGAAAGGGAAACACCACTCAGAAGTTTTGGGAAAACACAGAAATTAAGAGGGGAATAAAAGAAGGTTATGGGAGGAACAAGAGAGAAGGATATTCTCTCTTAATATTGCTTTGACAATGGGTTTGTTGTTAAGTGTATTCATTAATCCATTATCTTACCCAGCAACTCTGCACAAAGGCAGGAACAACCATAGACAGAGGGTTCGAACCCCAGGTTGGGTGACTCTGGAAATTTCTGTGTTTTTTGTACATTTTCATGCTCTTCCTGTGTTTGCGCGGGTTTTCTATGGGGACTCCAGTTTTCTCCCGCATTCCAAAGACATCACTTTAAATTGCCCATTAGTGTTTGAATGTGTGTGTATGTGCGGCCTATGATGGATTGGTTGCCCTGTCTAGGGTTGTTCCTGCCAGGTGGGCAGCAGGTTCCCTGTCACCCTAGAGCGAGGATTAAGCAGATATAGAAACTAAATGAATTAATAAATGCGTGTGCATATGTGTGCAGGCATATAAACATGTTTCAATTACATTGTCAGGAGTAAATGTCTCCACAAAGATAGGAATATATATTTTATTTCTAGTCCCATAAATTAAATTAAGGTTAGGCTTATGGTTAAATATTGACTGAATTAAATTAAATTAATGGAAGGTGCTCACAAGTACAGAATGACGTGCATGGATGTGCATATGTGTCCATGTATGTAAACATGTCTCTATATATCAATGTCAGGACTGAATGTCCCCACGCATATGGAATATACAGTTTTTACTATGTGGGGATATTTTACTGGCCTCAAAAAGAAAATGGTTTTTGTTGTACTTTATAACCAAAATGTTAATAGCTACCTTGCCATTTTCTTACACAGGTTAAAGTTAGGGTTGCCATTATTTTTCTTTGTTAATCTATAATAATAATAATGATTAATGGAAGGTCCTCAAAAATATAGCATGACAAGAAATCTGTGTGCACATATTTATAAAACCAAGGTTTTATGGTTATCTTTTGAATGAATTGCCTCACAAGTAAAGCATGACATGATGTACTGTGTGTGTGTGTGTGTGTGTGTGTGTGTGCATATGCATTCGTGTATATAAACATATTTATATATCATTGTCAGGAATAAATGGCTCCACAAGTATGGAATGTATGATTTATTGTTACTATATCTGGACATATTTGTGTTCCCAATAAAGAAAGTAGAAACCAAAATGTTTTTAAAAAAAAGTTCCAAAAGATGCTTCTTGATTATTGAGGTTAGTTTTGGCTTTAATTAAATATGTAAATAATGATATTAATAGAAGGTCCTCACAAATGTAGTATGACATGACTCTGTGTGTGTGTGTTTGTGTATGTGTACTTTTCTATAAGGTTAGGGTTATGTTTGGTTTTTAAATCAATTAGTTAATAGTTCAACGAATGAGTTAATAATTATATTAATGGAAGTATAGCATGACACGTATATGGATGCAGATACAGGGGTTAGACAATGAAACTGAAACACCTGTCATTTTAGTGTGGGAGGTTTCATGGCTAAATTGGA
>JAOUQV010000010.1:2980928-2992845 GCA_028565295.1 Aspidoras spilotus | reverse complement strand
CAAATACACACACACAGGTGAAGTGAGCACACGTGCCCGGAGCAGTGAGCAGCTAGCACAGCGCCCGGGGAGCAACCGGCGGTTAGGGAAGCTCAGTCATCCATATCCTACAGAGCACATATGTGCAGTAAACCATCGATAAGGACATATGACATGACGTGTAGTGTAGTATGTCTATTTCTTTTAAATCAGTAGGAAATTTCAATTTAATCACTTGTGAAAAAGAAACTGAAGCAGGAAAATCTTATTCTTAGTTGGTAGCGGGTGGCACGGTGGCACAATGGATAGTGCTGTTGCCTCACAGCAAGAAGATCCTGGGTTCCAGCCCAGGTTTCCTCCCGCATTACAAAAACATGCATGATAGGTTAGTTGGATTCTCTAAATTGCTCAATGTGTGTGTGTGTCCTATGATGAAATCACGGCCTGTCTAAGGTTGTTCCTCCCCTCGAACCCAGAGTTGCTGGGTGGGCACCGAATTCCCCGTGACACTGAAACTCATATGAAGCGGGTATAGAAAATAAATGAAGGAATGAATTAATCTTAATTTAGCCATAATTGTTAACCTTCAAAAGGGATAATTTTTTATCTCTAAGGAAAGATTATGTATAATTTTCCCCACGTTAGCATGTTCTGCCTTGGGAAGAGGAGGTGTTTACTTGCATTACATATTTCACCCATGCTGAGGTAAAAAGTTACTAACAATTGCTCACGGAAGTCATTCCTCACATCTGTGAGTGTAAACAACCACTGTCAGAAAGGACGCAGAGTAACCTATGGCACCGCTCAACGCATTCCTGTTTATCTCCTGATGTTTTGATGTCATGTCGTTCTACTCCAGGCAAAAAGCAAAGCTAATCAAGCCTTTTTGAAGCAGTCATCTCTGCGCTAGTCTGTCTACCTTAATGCTTAATAATTAGCTGAGCTCTCGCTCATCAGGGCTCACACCTCGGGGTCTGACTTGCTTTGCCTGTTACGATTGTTATGTTAATTAATCCGTCTCTGGTGATAAGTTGGTGAGGGAGAAACTGAGGGAAAATCAGGTAGTACCTCAGTGCGGAGGGAACACCTGGCTAGACATTACTCTGTCATGAGCGGCTAGCGTAAGAGATTAATGGGTTATCTCAGAGGTTCTGAATGATAATTATTTTTATATTCTTCTTTGTAATTCTTCTTATTTTTTAATGTTCTTTCACACATTTGTGCAATTAATGTAGCCCAAACTACTTAACATACGGATACACCATTAAGTAGATAAACAAGCTGACGACTGTGCTAGTCAGATTTATAATGTTTAATACATTTAAAAATCTCCTATAGAAACATATTGACATTTGTTCAGAATTTGAATTTCAACTGTTATCATTTAAATTTAGTCACTTTCACTCACATGGTCTCAGCAGCTGGGCCCTGGAGGCATTAGCAGAACCCTAGCAACACAAATGCAGGATCTTACAAGGGTCCAGCAGACTTGCTGAGAATATTTGTCTTAGATAAAAAAATGCTCTGTTACGTAATATCCTTCATTCTACACTGTATATATATTTTTTGGAAAATAATGTTTGGAAATGTAAAATCATTCTTTACTTGCTAATTATTGCAGAAATCATAAAAATAAACATCTTTTAGAAAACATGTACTCATGCTCAGTGGAGAACATTCATAGCTAATCAGAAGCATCCAGCCAAGGTTAGGTCATCAAGGCCTGACTGTAAAAAAAGAGATTAAAATCCATGAGGTGTCAATTAAGATTTATAGATGGTAGTGCTGCTCATGAAATGATAACATGGAGGATTTTGATGCTGCATTTGCACTCAGTCGAGTCATTGCTCTAACGGTTCTCGATCACCATTAGCATTCAGTCTTTAGTTTAGAAGTTCGGATTTCCTCAGGCTTCCTGAAGTTAATAACACTTACTGATAAGTGTTATTAATATTTCACTGTGCTCTTTAGAAGAAGGTGAGTGAAGACAGCAGGCCCGTTTCTACGCAGCCAGTGATGGATTCGGTTTTAAGTGGTGCTGTTTCATTTCTAAGCGGCTGCAGTCAAACAGTGGGCTTTAGCAGGCAGGTCTGGAGAAGCTCACACTCCAGCAATAAAGCAGATTAATGCCGATTACAACTACTAGGTGTGCAAATGCAACATATTTCTTTCAATAATTCATTATCTTCCCCTTAATCAAGAAGGGGTCGAGGGTCAGCTGTCTTTGGGCAAAAGGGTAGGAACAAACCTAGACAGTGTTCCAGTCCATCATGGGGCAAACTATTTATTCAGGACAAAGTTCGGTCATATAAACATTGGAACAATGCAGTGAGAATTTATGTTTCAACAAACTACTTTTTTATCAAAAATTAAAATAAATTGCAGGAAGATGTTTTATTTACCGCAACAATTGGCACCGCAATATTTTTTAGCACAAATTGTGTTACATTTTATGAATTCTGAGATAGAGTGTCACTAAAAAATACATATATATTTTCACAATTATTACAATTGCAACAAAAATGATTTTGCATGTCAGTAAAGAATAAAAAAAGTTACACAGAAGATCAATTGCAGACTGTTGGCTATTGCTGAATAAAATAAATCAAGTGCGACTGTCAAAAACACCAGAAGAACTGTGGCAGATTTCAAAAGAAGGCTCATTTTTTCATGGAAAGTTTTTTTTTAAACCAACCTCTTAAATAATAAGTATAAAACAAAGAAACAATGTCAAACAAAACTCACTGTCCATTTTTAGGTCTGTACATTTTACTAGTGCAAAAAGTTTGGACTATTCCTTCATGGTATTCTTTCAACAGAGACAGTATTCTGCATTCCTTGGTGGGTTTGTATAAGTGGGTATTTGAGTTACTGTTGCCTTTATATCATCTCGACCCATTCCTCTCTGACTGTTCACATCAGCAAGGCATTTTCACCCATGCAACTATTGCTCACTGGAATTTTTTTCTTTTTGCACCATTCAGTAAAATCTAGAAGTGGGTGTGCATAAAAATCCCAGTAGATCAGTATTTTCCAAAATATTCAGACCTGCCCCTCTGTTAAGAACAAACATATTATGTTCAAAGTCAGTCAAATCATCTTTCTTTCCATTTTGTTGCTTGTGTTACACCTCAGCAAGTTGTCTTGACCACCTCTACATGCCTAAATGCATTTAGTTGTGCCCATGTGATTGCCTGATTAGATATTTGTGTTTACAAGCAATTTTAAAGGTGTACCTAAAACGTGGCCAGTGAGTGTACATATATTAATATATATTATTTATCTATTAAATCATATTACAGTAACATTTACTTTTGTAATGTGCAAAAGTCACTTAACCTCTGGATTGATTCATTTCTTTATTTTAAATAAGACCTACATTGGCAGTTATTAATTTATTAAATCACTAATTTTTAAATCACTAATAAATAAGACCTGTTTAATCCTAGTGTCGAAACCAGCCATTAGAAATCACAAGCCAGTGTATTTCTAGTGCAGGTCCCAAGCCCGGATAAATGGCGAGGGTCAGGAAGGTCATCCCGTGTAAAACATTTGCCACGTTAACTATGTGAATTAATTAATGTTACTACATATTGGATCAGTCATGGCCCGGGTTAACAATGACCACCACCAGTACTAGTAGCAAACAGGGTACTGGCAGAAATTGGGCTACTGTTTGCCAAAGATGAAAAGGAGGGAAGTGTGTGAGGAGACAGCAAGAGAACAGAAGATTCAACACATAACACAAGGCAGCAATCACTCTAGAATGGCCGCTACCCCATTGTAGAAGAGCTGCTTATCCATTCCATCCCCTGAGGAAAATCCGGAATCATCAATTAGCTAATATATGTCTTTGGACTGTGGGATAAAACAAGAGCTCCCGGGGGAAACCCAGACAGACAACATGCACACAGAAAGGACCCACGATGCCCGACTGGGAATCAAACCCAGGATCTTACTGCGTTACCCGAATGCTCTTAAATTAAATCAAGCTATATCCTTTTTCTGAACAGTAATTAGACAAGTGACTCATATTGAAAACATACTCATATCGTTTTACTAGGCACTGCACTTTTAATATTAATATTTAGATAAAATAATCAGCTCCAAGAGTTATTTATTTACTTTTTACAGGATTTTTATTCCTGTTCCTGCGATAGGACCATAACAACATTCGTTATTTTACTTCATAGCTTTTCATTAGCTTCCATTTGATCTTTGGCTCATTTTCGTTTCCAGGACATTAACTCATTTTCGTCTGAATGCAAAACAAAAACAAGAAGAAAGGCCAAGAGAAAGAAAGAATCCCAGAAGAAGGACAGGGAACGAAAGGGTGGATATTTAAATTGCAGAATCATCTTTCTCTATGATTTGCATCATTAACAGTTTTTTGGATGCTAAACCTAACACAAAGCCGAGTTCTGCTCTTGAAATTGGGTTCCAGCTGGAAGTGGTTCTACGTGACGGAAGTTAAAGACATTATGAAAATTGCGTCGATTATATTGTTCATGTGCCATTGGCATTTTCAGATCCAAATACAGAGTGGTCCAGTAAAAGTTGGGAGGGATCTGGACATCTTTTCATTGACCACATGGTTCTCTTTAGATCTGAGACATTTATTATCATGCAAATCAACTGCGACTAGAATAATTTTTTGTAGAAAAAAATTCAAGAATACTTCTGTGATTTGACTTTGGGTATTTTGTTGGGTATCCCTCTCTAAATAAGGCACTAATGTCTCATATTGAAAAACCAAATGTAAATGACACTATTTAATTCATCCACTATTTAATTCATCCGTTCTTTGGAATGTGGGAGAAAACCGGAGTACCCGGAGAACATACAAACTTTACACAAAAATATTACGAGTTGCCTCGTCCGGGACTCAAACCAGTGCCACCCACTATTTCATTCATCTCTCTTCTGCTTATCTTCATTCTTCTGTCAAACACACATTTACATGCTAAGGGCCACTTTACAGACACCAATTCACTCAACATGGATGTCTCTGGAATGTGGGAGGACCCAAAGAAAATCCATGCCAAAACACCTCACAGAAATTTACAGGGTCATCCCCCCCCTTGTGGGTCCTTTTTGTTGTGAGGTGACAACACTATATACTCCTCCACCGAGCCTCCTGGACACTATTTTTTCAGTTGAAAAATGCTTTACTATACTTACTTTACTAGAGAAAGACAGATTCATTAAAAATGTCCAAAAGTAAGTTTTTGGCTTTGTAGTTTTGCTAAACCTTATGGAGAAAATAACGGGAAATCAGCAATAGTAAACTGTTTCTTTTATTATTTCTATTACTTTGGTACAACAATGGAAATAGTGATTTTGAATATTCTGTTTGTTTTTTAGCCACCACTGATATCAACAGAATAACTTCTTCCTCTAAGTAACCCCCTGCACTTCTTTGTTCAACCACCAGGTTTCCTTGTTGTCTTTCTCCTGCCCAGAGGACACACCATATACCTTTCTGTCTGTATAATCACTGTTGCTGCTGCTACCCAGTCATCTGGAAGCTATTCACTACCACTCAAAGCCTTTCTCAACTCCTCTCCGAACTCCTCATAACATTTTTCTATACCAAATTTCACCATTTGGTCCTCTGCTCAGTCCCTCTTCCTAACCACCAGAGTCATCCTGCAAACAACTACCTTACAGTCTCTAATCTCTTTCAAGCAACCCCGTCTACACAGGATATAGTTTACCTGTGCACTCCTGCCTCCACTCTTGCAGGTCATGATGTGCTCCTTCTTTTGAAAATATATGTTTACTACAGCCATTTCCATCCTCTTTGCAAGTTCACATCCTCAACACCAAACCTGCCCATCACCTCATCATCTTCTTTGCACCAATCATCACTCTCTCCTCTCTCTGAGTGCTCTTTAACAAATTTAAATAGATTTTCTTCTTCTCATTGATACACAATATCACGTCCTAAGCATCCCAAACTAATGTCAGTTGTAAGAGCATTAAAAAAATTCAAAACCTTTTAAAAAAATGAAAAAAATCATTTTTGAACTGTGGGAGTAAACCAGAGCACCTGGAGGAAATGGCTAGCCATGCAAACTACACACAAGGAAAGGACCCTTGATGATCCAGCTGGAAATTGCACCTGGAACCTTCTTGCTGTGAAGAACAGAGAACAGAGACTGTAATAGAAGAATCTCTTAATACACAAGTAAATGTACATAATTAAACATGTGAAATGATTGAGTTAGAGTGGCATAATGGTCTTGTGGGTAGTTATAATACAAAGGAAGACAATCCTTGTCCTGGAGTGCTGAAGTCCTCCACAAAATATTTTAATTTTTAAAACTTTTTTTGCACAGACAACCATCGCAAAGTGATGATGGCACATGACATGATATACTTCATACCACGGAGGTCATAGTAAAATGCTCAAATCCTTATAAAGGGGGAAAGAAAAAGGTTTAGTGGTTGTTAGTTTTCTTATGAATTAATTTATACAAAATCCAGCAAAACTGCCCTCACTCTGAGTGACTTTATAACTCTTCTAGATTTTTTCTTTTTAACTGGAAAGCCCCATTTGATCCAAACACACACACATGCATTCTGCATGCTGACTCCATATGTAGACCTCACTGCTGTTTTTGGTGCCAATGAGAGATCATCTCCAGAGATGCAGTCATGATAAAATAAGACACCCCATTGCAAGTCCTGTGGCAGGGGCGCTTCATCACCGTCCAGCAGCCACTTCAAACGACAGCACAATGCCGGTTGGAGCCGAATGAAAACGTTTCAGTTCAGGAAGCAAAGCAGGCCCAGAGTCAGTTTGAGTCAGTTCCAGAGAGGCGTCTCACCTCTTTCAGCCCTGAAACAATCCAGTCAATAACAAAAAAGACTTTTTTGGACATCAGGAGATAGTAATTTCCGCTTGGGAGAAGAGGACGTTCCTCTCTGGTCTTCCTGTCATCTGCAGGCCATGAATGTGCAGGGTTTATTTATAGTGCCGAGCGAACTCTTTATCACGTGTAAGCTTGGGCTTTTGATCCAATGAAGTTCAGGTGATAATGATTAAGGATGGCTCTAGTCTGTAGGACAACACAATGTACTCTGATAAGCAATGTGCTAGATGAGAGCTGAATTATACATTTTAGCAAAATTTTTTTATTTATAAACTCTTTTTGTTAAAATATACTCATAAATTCTATTTTAAAATCATCACCAAGGGGCCCTTTCAAAATACAAATTAATTTGAATAAGTATTACATTCACTGGCCACTTTATTAGGTACATCTGTTCAAACGCTTGTTAATAAAAAACGAAAATCAGCATGGCCACTACTCAATTCATTCAGTTATGCATAAGTATTCAAGGCCTCTTTTTGAAGTGCAAACCAGACATCACAATCACGTAAGGTGATTTAAACTTGGCATGGTTGTTGGTGCCAGACAGGCTGGTCTGAGTATTTTAGAAACTGCTGATCTACTGGGATTTTCATGCGCAACTATCACTAGTGTTTACACTAGGAAATATCTAGTGTATGGACAAAAATGCCTTGTTGATATGAGAGGTCAGAGGAGATGCAGACTGGTTTGAGATAACAGAAAGGCAACAGTAGCTCAAGTAACCACTCGTTATAACCGAGGAATTCAGAACACCATCTCTGGTGAAAGTACGTATGCCACAAAGAATGAAGGCAAAAAGGAGGTCCAATATTTTACTAGCACGCTGTATCTAATGAAGTGGTCAATGCTTGTATATGTCATTTCATATGCTGTCAACACTTTTCAGTGTTTGGCTACACAGATTTGCTTTGTGGCATTCCAATCTTTTGTCAGACCTGGCATGTGGAGTAAAACCCTGTTAGTAAGACTCAGACAGGGCACACTCTACCACCTGAGCTATCTAGAGAGCACTATGGTATTTTATTCAGGAAATTAAGGTGAACGTTTAATTTCACATGTTCACATTTCTCTTGAGATTAATTTGTGATTATGTAATAATGTAATAATGTTGCATATATTTATAGAAGAGATGCCGAGCTCGTATGTACCAACTAACCTCTTGTGCTACAGGTTTATTTAACAGCTCTGACAGTTTGTACAGAGAATTATCACGCCGTATGGTTGTGTTTGTTATGAAACGTGCAAAAACACATTCCTTCAGGTCCCAGTAATTTTCACTGCCGATAGCTAAGTGTCTTGTTCAAACATTCAACTAAAAACCACCGAAGGAATCTTTTGCACAAACATATAATTTAAACTCATTTTCTGGGGCGAAGTAAACAGTTTGTAAGAGCTACAGGCTGGCTCGGGAATGAAAGTGAGGGATTTATAATGAAAACCGTCGTGTGTTAGTGTGGGGTCAGCCACTCTACGACTGGCAGGATGAAGAAAAGCCTGGGAAAGCAGCAAGCACGAGTACATACGCAGAGATATAAAGCCAAGAAGCTCGGCTCTAATTTAAACACACGTTGGAACCTGGGACAGAATCCTGTCAAACAACAAAATGTCAACAGAAGAGCGCAAAAATAAGAAAAGCATCTGGAGAAGGTTGTAATCGAGAGGGGGTTCGGGAGAAAGAAAGATGAGCAGTTTAGAAATACACACTCCCAATAATAATACTAATAATAAACAAAGATTGTATGGAAATAGATATAAAGATTTAATTCGATTTAAAGGAAATTATATCATAAGCATTAGCCAGAAACATGAACCATCTTCTGGAAAGAGTGCTTCCATTTTAGAAAAGGCCCAAAGTATATCATGTAAAACTGTAGAGCCCTTGGGCTGGGCAGTTGGTTGCATGAGTAGGTTTATATTCAGGTGTTTGGCTGGTTATGAAAGTGGCAGCTTGCTTGGTTGGTTGGTTAGTTGATTGGGTGATTGGGTGGATGTGTGAATGTTTGGTTTGTGTAAGTGGTTGGTTGGGTGGTTGATTGGTTAGTTGGTTGTATGGAATTTTGGTTTATTAATTGCTTATTCAGTTGTATTTCTGGGACTGTTGGTAATGGTTTTATTGGTTACTTAGATGGCTGGATGTTGTGCATTTGTGAATGATTGTATGGCTAAATAACCAATTGTATGGTTAAGTCTCAAGAATCGTGAAAAATTCTCCACAAAATTCTGTACAGATTGAAAGGTAATAACAGTTGGCAGAATATACCACCAGATAATTGGAAACCCCTGAATACCACAAATATGCCATCAATTCATAGATTCTAGGTCAATCTGGATGTTTGTCATATTGTGGACACTGTTTTCTGATGTCTACCGGCTGTAATCCAAAATGTGGACCATTAGTAGCCAGGTATCTATAATCCAGTGGTAAATAAGAGGTTGGGACATGCACTAAGCCTGTTGTCTTGAGTATTTTTTTTTTTTAAAGTGCATTTTGTATATATTTTTAAATGCACTGGTGCGATGGTGGTATACAAATGACTCAATCATTATCTCAATCACTAATAGAACATTGGGATTATACATACATTATACATATACACAGGTTTGCAAAATCTGAACAATGAGGCAAATCCTCAAAGATATAAGAAAATGTGGACAGTTTAGATCCATCACAGCAACACAGAGAGCAAAACAGAGAAAGAGAGAGAGAGAGAGAGAGCAATGATAATGACGACTCTGCATCTCAGTTGCTCGGAGGTATCACTTAACATTCCTGTATAAACAATTTCCAGTTCACAAAACCCCTGCTTCCCACTTTCCTATATAGCGCAAGAGATTTGAATTCCCAAGCATCGTTGTTTACCTTGTATAAAAACATAAAACGATTAATCACCAAATCTGGAGCTTCTTTACAGCATTTTCCCATAAACTTCGCCTCGAGAAGAACAAACAAAAACCCAAAATGTTTCAGTTGCCATAGCGTCAGCGATTTGTTTAACTCTCTGCAACTGTTGATATAAAGAGAGTTCTCCTGGGAGGGAAAGAAAAAAATTGTACAGTACAATCCTGACAGTGAATTGTAATAACCAAGGGCATGGTGGTAATTCCTGGATGGTCAGCGACTAAGGCTCTGTGGGTGTATATGTGTAGCCTATTAAAGCACACATAAAACGCCGGTGCTGAATCAATATTGTAGTATGGAAAATCCACACATATTTTTAAAGGGTGGCTCAGTGTGGCAATGTATGAGAGGTTGGGTCAGGAGATTTGCCATGGCACAGATTTCACCAATTCTAATTTGTATCATGAGGCACGAGCAAAGCCCCTCGACATAGCAAATCAGCTCCCGTTTGATAGAATCTGAAACCATGGCGAGCAAAGAAGCAGCATGTCACTAGAATTATGACGCAATCTTCATGCTTTCGGGCTTAGGACCGGACAATTTAGTGTCTCCAGTTCATCTAGCATGTATGTCATTGAACTGTGGGGGAACCAGAGTACCCGTAGTAATGATCATGCAAACTCCGCAGAAAGATTATCCAGTTCGCTAAGGATTGTATCAGGGTACTACTTGCTGTGAGGCATTACCACTGCCCCTCTTTTGTCCATACACACTGCCCCAATATGAATGTACAGTATAATATACTGTATATGAATAACATATGTCTGATCATTGCATTAAGATGTGTGACTGCTCTGTGGGATTGAAGGCTCTGACTGTTGCAGCCCTGGGGAATTGAACCCATGTTACTAACACTCCTGGCGTGTTCCAGCAGTGTGCGCTCTACCAACTGAGATCTCCTATTAAATATTTATCAACGCTGCGAGAGATATTGTTTCGTAAACAAGTGAAAAAAGCTGAAGGAATTTTAAAAAATTTGAAAGTTAATGGACATCAACAGAAAACTGAACATGTAACAGGAGGAAAATCATTTAAGTGTAAAACTCATTGGCAAAATTCCATTTTGAAATATTTCATGAATGAATATTTATATGACCAGTACATCGCCGGTGTTATGCTTCAGCCCCGGAGACATCCCATGATTTACATACATGAAGATTAAATGCAAGCAAATGAATAAAGAAGGCATTCTTTTAACAATGTAAAGCATATATTTATGGAAGGAGAATTCAGTTTTAGTAAGTTCTCCACCACTTGAAGGTCTTTAAGGAAGGCAGGATTTGCATTTTCCTGTTTGTTTGTAATATGGAAAGCTGAATTGTTTTGAGGCAGCACAGAAACACAGTGGGTAGTGCTGTCGCGTCACAGCAAGAAGTACCCAGGTTTGATGTAGAGTTTAAATGTTCTCCCCATGTTCACACAGGTTTTCTGTTTGGTGAGGTTTCCTCTCACATTCCAAAGTGTATGAATGTGTATGTGTGAAAACGTGTGTGTCCTACAATGGATTGACCCCAAGGATTGGCCGTATGGAAAGTGGCTGGCCTGTGATCCTGTGTGTATAAGCAATAAATGAATCAATGAATTGTTTTGTCTTATTAACTGCAGAAATGTATAGCTACTGGTGTATTAACTGGTGTATTATACTATATGATCACAGATAAACTGCCACAATTGATGGTTACATAACAGTTGGCTCTGATAGAAAATGCTGTCCACTGCACAGCATTAGGCATCGTTTACCAGCTATGGGTAAACTGATCAACTTTACTGCATACAGTTGAAGCGAAGATGTATAGTGCCATTGTTTTATTAACAGCTGAACTTGCTTCTGTTTCCGTACCATGTTATAACATGTACAAAGAGTGGAGAATCTGTATACAAATATTCATACAAGGTCGCACATTGACCAGCCAGGTATTGTTACTCTTAGAGGCGAGCTTCAAACTAGTGAGGTGTATTAGCAGAGTGAATGCAGCAGGAATGGTTCAAATTGCATAAGTGGAGTCACGCATATCGGATAAAAATGTTTAAAATCCAGTGATAAGTACAGGGGTTAGACAATGAAACTGAAACACCTGTCGTTTTAGTGTGGGAGGTTTCATGGCTAAATTGGACAACCCTGGTGGCCAATCTTCATTAATTGCACATTGCACCAGTA
>JAOUQV010000010.1:2918477-2931618 GCA_028565295.1 Aspidoras spilotus | reverse complement strand
AAAGAGTCTGTGATTGCGTGTGAAGTGGTGACAGTATGCAAGTCTTAAGTCTTTATTTCCTGCAGACTCTGAAACTCCGTGTGACACAAGACCCCACCAAATGTTGACTTCCACGGCACACCAGGAAGGAGCAGGAGATGAGGTCAGGATTAGAGAGGTTTGAAGAGAAATAATTAGGTATGATCATTGTATGTTCATATTCATCATTTTTGAAGACATCTTTGTGTTTTAATGTTTAGTTTAGAATTACTTTTACTGGTTTGAAGAAGCGAAACACACTAAAATAAAAATGGCAAGTTTTAAAAGATTTTCTAATTATAAGGCCCTTAATCCATATTAATATTAACTGCAGTAAATGATTAGCATGTACTGGTACAGTATAACATATGTATTATGGGCAGCCGTGGCATAATGGATAGGGTAGAGTGGTGAGACCAAAAGATTTGATAAGTCATGGCTGAAGTGCTGTTGAAGAGGGCACCCAACCTCCAACTGTCCCCATGCACCTCTACAGAGAGGCAGTACACTGCTTCAGGTCTTGTATGGGGTAAATAAAGAGAAAAGAATTTCCATAATTCAATAAACCCAATAGTGTGTCAATAATTAAAAATATGCTAAAGTATGTGATGTGCTACATTACTAGAATAATACATCTAAGACATTTAACTAAGACAAATAGAGTTTATTCTCTTTACTCATATTTCTGTTTGACAGTATTCCTATAACAAGGTCCACACTATACGATTTTAACCTAAACATTTTAATTTAATTCATAAAATTTTGCATTGTATTCAGACAGATTTCCAACGTTGTATCCGAATAAGAACATTGGGAACGGATCTTGTAGTGTGACATAATAAAAGCCATGATGAAATGTCTAACCTGGCAGTATTTTTTGGATCTTTCCACCTAGTTTGACATACCACTATGGCGTCTCCCTTCATGATAACTAATAGGAATAGCTTTCTCTTATGTTAACATGGAGAAAAATAGGAGGCTGGTTTGTCCCCCTTCTTTAGGATTCTTTTGAGCACACAAAAGCATCACACAGCATTGAACACAGCACTTCTTGACCCAGCTCCCAAAGATCTATGAACAAGCAAGACAAGGTTAAAATGTATTGCTTAATCTGATATAATTCTGTCATTGCAGAAAGAGCAGAAGCAGGATCAACATTAACAGGAGCAGAAGCCTCTCTTATATTCTATTGACAAATCCCAGGAATAAATAAAGTGCCCAGGAAAATTGGACAGTTCTCCGCTGCCATCTGAGAAAAGAAAACACGCAAAAAATGAAATGGATAAAGAGAAAACAAAGGAAAAGAAGAAGGCTCCGTCGGCACATCAGCCCTAACAAGTGGTTTTTATCAAAAGCGACATTGGCGCCTTTGTTATTCCTCTTTTCACAACTAAATTACACTTTTAAGATTTATTAAGACACGAAACAATTTTCAAATACTAGGTCCGAACCCTCAGTGGAAAGGCACTCATTACTTTCTAGCCAGAGGCACATTTTTAGGCTTGGTAGCATACCCATTACTCTCTTACTCTCTCTCCCTCTCTCTCGCATAGGGCTGGCCAATGTCTAGCACAGTAATGACATAGCTATGCTATTTGCTGAAAGTTGAACTATGAATCCACTCCCAGCAGGTGTTTCCCATACCCGGCTTAATAATTTATTAAAACAAAGGCGCATTATCATGTGTTAGACATGACAGATTTCACTTCCTGCGTTCTTTTAATACACGTATAAAGCAGACACTCCATATTTTCACTGTCTTTTATTTATTCGTTGTTCATTATTTATTATTCATTTTTTAATGCCTGCATGCAAGAATAATGGTGGGTCTGTCTCCTCACATTATTAAGGACACAACTTCGATCCTCGGGTGGGACAACT
This sequence comes from Aspidoras spilotus, assembly GCA_028565295.1. Classification (NCBI taxonomy): domain Eukaryota; kingdom Metazoa; phylum Chordata; class Actinopteri; order Siluriformes; family Callichthyidae; genus Aspidoras; species Aspidoras spilotus. The sequence goes on along the minus strand of JAOUQV010000010.1, from coordinate 2,929,719 downwards.
CGGGAAATTTCTGTGTGGCCTTTGCTAGATATTTTCTACTTGTTTGCACAGGTTTTTTACAAAGGTTTCATCCCACATTCCAAAAACATACATGCTAGGTTATTTGGTGTCTCTAGATTGACCCTTATTGTGTGACTGGGATTCTGTTTGCCCTACAATGGCCTGGTACCCTGTCTAGGGCTATTCCTGCCCTTGTAGGGAACGGACTTACAATTCTCTCAGGAAGGCAGAAATAGGGGAAAATTCAACTCATTCTTGCTTGCAAAGACAATAGGAAACTTTGCATCCAATCCCATAACCCTTAACCATCCAAGGAGTGCCCATCCAAGGTCGCATTTTCGGAATACTGCTGTTCTCCCTAAACAATCATGACTACATAGTCATTCATATCTCCAACAGCATTGTAAAAATTGTTGATGAGTCAGCAGAGTTAGACTCGATCTCAAACAAATTCTAGGGACAATGGAGATGATTATGGATTGTAAGAGGGAGGTGCAGTATATCCAATATACACTACAGATAATAAAAGGTAGCCTGATAATGATAATAAGGAGCCACCTGTACCTTGGAGTCCATACCTTTGAGGAAGAAACATTGAACACAGATATGTCCACTCTGGGAGGGAGGCACGGCAATGATTGTATGACAGTAGATGACTTCATTCAAGATAAGAACTTCTTCTCTACATCAATGGCTTTGGTTTTAGCTGCAGTTCCAGGACAACAAGGCATTCCTTTGAGTGATCCGATGCCCAGAGCATATCATCAGGACAGCAATCAAGAGCTAAAGGACATCTACCTCAGACTGTGCAGGTCATCAGCAAATCAGATAATAAAGTATGTTCAGCTCGGAAACTACAATCTTTTCCAGTGGTTAGCCTCTCCGCTCAATCAGGGCCAGGACAGAGAGTTAAAGAATAGTCTTCATCCTCTCAGGCTTTACAGACAATAAACAATTGACCTCACACCATATATTCACACACAGACACACACACACACACATATATATATGTGTGTGTGCTTTGAGGATGTGGGTGTTAGCGATTCTGCAATACCATGCACAGCTTTGGGGCAGGCTGATGACAGGTCCTATACAAGATACAATAATCAAGATATCCATCCCTAATTACTGAGGTGTTTGAATGGATTGCACCTGTGGGTAATGTGGTTTGTGTTTTGTACAAACCCCATTCCAAATGAGTTGGGCCAAAGAACAAACTGTAAATAAAAATGCAATGCAATAATTTAAAAATGTCAAAAACTGATATTGTTTTCACAATAGAACATAGACAACATTTATAATGTCGAAAGTGAGACATTTTGAAATTTCATGCCAAATATTGGCTCATTTAAAATTTTGTGACAGCAACACATCTCAAAAAAGTTAGGACGGGGCAATAAGAGGCTGGAAAATTTACAGATACAAAAAACAATTGGCAATAGATCATTAACATGAGAGCATTTTGCATTGGCAGCAGCTCTCAGAAGTAAAGATGGGAAGAGGATCACCAGTTCCTCTAATTCTGTACCGTCAAAGTGATATCAGAAAGTAGTTAGACAGTGTAAAATTTTAAAAAGAGTTTGAACATATCATCATCTACAGTGCATAATATCATCAAAATATCTGGAAGAATCTCTTTGTGTTAAGGTCAAAGGCGGAAAACCATACTGGGTGCCCATGATCTTTGGGCCCTTAGACGGGCCCTATTTCCAGAGAGCATTATCTGTGAACACAATTCACCGTGCTATTCGTTGCCAGTTAAAACTCTATAGTTCAATGAAGAAGCCGTATCTAAACAAGATCCAGAAGCACAGATGTCTTATCTGGACAAAAGCTGATTTAAAATGCACTGTGGAAAAGTGGAAATCTGTTCTGTGGTCAGATAAATAAAAATGTGAAGATCTTTATTGAAATCAGGGACGCAATTCGGACGTAAAGACAACCCGAGTTGAAAAATCTCGTTCAGTTCAGAAGCCTGCATCTATGATGGTATGCGGTTGCATTAGTGTGTGTGGCATGGGCAGCTTACACATCTGGAAAGACACAATCAATGCTAAAAGGTATATCCAGGTTCTAGAGCTAACATAAACTCCCATTCATACGATGTCTCTTTCAGGGAAGACCTTGTTTTTTTCAACATGACAATGCCAAACTACATACTGCATCAATTATCATCATGGCTACATATAAGAAAGGTCTGTGTACTGAACTGGCCAGGCTATTATGGCCCATTATCAAAAAACAGAAGAATGGCAATACAAGAATGGGTAAACATTCCAATGCCTCAGCTTGAACAACTTGCTACCCAGTCTCAAGATGTTAAATAACTGTTGTAAAGAGAAAAGTGAATGTCTCACAGTGGTAAACATGGCCTTGTCCATAATGTGTTCTTGTCACAAAATTTATAATCACCTAATTTTTCTCTTTAAATGATTAGTTTAAACATTTGATGACTCTTCTGTGGTCTAGTCTGAATATAATATGGAATTTTGAAACTTCTACATCATTGCATTCCGTTTTTATTTACAATTTGTACTTTGACCCAACTTTTTTTGAATTGGGTTTGTAGTTTTGTGCATTTGAACAAAAATGTATTCTTAGGTTCACTGCAAAATTTAATTACCATTTTATGTCAGTTATCACATTTATTTTAATATTTTCATCTTTGGCCTATTACACAGGTTTAATTTTTAAGAACCTTTCTGATACTGGGGTTTTAATAAAGACTGCATTTGCTCCCCCAACCATTTTGTACTGTAACAAGTCACACACTGGTGATTGAAAACAAGTGCAGTTTATGTTTAATATGTGTGTAAATAGTAAAAAGGCAAAGAATTATGTAATTATTTTTATTCCACAGAATACAATGAGACAAGGAATAGCTAAAAATAAACATATATAGCATAGTCCTAATTAGGTCACAGTAGAGTAATTCGGGTAGAACTTACACCAGTTCTTAATACAGTGACGGTCTACGTGCAAAGAACACATGAGAATTAGTACAATTAGCACATTAGTACATTCCAAATATTTTAGCTGGAGTTCAAAGATCAAGAGAATATTTCACAGAAATGGCCACCCAAACCTGTATTGCTCCCCAGAGTTTCCTCTTTAAGCAGAGTGGGAATGAGCTTTATTTAGATACAGATGTTGCCACTAGGAACTTTGGAAGACTGAGTTTTAAAGAAAGAAGTGGACTGAACTTGAGCTCGCTACCTGTCTTCCTAGGTTGTGTTTGGTCAGATTTAGTAGATCTAGTAGGCGAAGTGACTAAATATGGACTGAATATGTTTAAGTTGGTTTTCAATATGGAGATGGCTGTAAAATTACAAACAGTGCTTGTTTTTTTATATTTTTTTTTATTTAATTATGAAAAGAGAGACATTTTATAACCACTAGAAATAATGAAGTCATTCTTGATAGTATTACTGAAAATGCTGATAATAGTAGAGTATAAGAGGAATAGACCACTTTAAGGACATGATGTTTCCACTGTTTTGGAAAATATTCAATTTACTGAGTGTCACTCTCTAATTGTATTATAGCACAATGTTCCAGAGTGTTTTTATTCCTCATAGTTTTCCCGTTGTATTAAATAGGCTGAATGTATAATATTAAAATGCATGTTATAGACCATTTGTGACACTTGAAATAAAAATGCAGAGATAAAGATTATCTTTTTTTTAATAAAATGTTAGCACAATATTTATTTATGGTCCTGATATACGATACAAAATAATATATATATATATACAGTATATACCATGTGCTGTGTAAGGGCTGCCAGGACTAAGGAGTGGCACTATCCTGAAATGGCTGCTAATGATTACTACATTAACCAAGGTTTTCCTAAGTACTGAAGAGCTTGAATGAATTGCACCTGCAATTAATCTGATGTGTGTTTGGTCACAATAGTTTAGTGTGTTTAAGTGCAGTGCTTGCAGAGTTTATCTTGAGAGATTTATTCTAGATTAGGTTTTCCCTTTCCCCATATTGCGGATTGTGCCTTGTTTGCCTAATACATGAGGCAAAACCAGATGTATTGGAAAGACAAAAGTAGATGTCAAGGGATGAACCAAACTTGCTCCTTTACAGTCTGTTGCTGCATAGATGTTTTTAAAAAGAGAGAGAGAGAAAAAAAGAAAGAAAGAAAGAAGAATCTCAGAAATTAGATTTATAACATTGAGGTGAAGGTCAGATCCACATGAATGGGAAAACAATCTGTAAGTCAAACCTATTCACAAATCCACAATACCATACAGAGCGTTTTTTTCTAACCTGTCAGAAAGTCTGTGTGTGTATGTGTGTGTGCGTGTGTCTGCAGGAAGCCTGTTCATTGGACTGTGGTGGGTTTAAAAACCTTTAACTCTGAGGTGTTGGTCTCCCATATACTCCCTCACCCCCGTTTCTTCTCTAATGGTCTCGAGTGTGAAACAGGCTCTGGGAGTGACAGGCGGACTACAGAAGGTGAAAAATCACGGCTGGCAAGAAGCAAGAGGAGCTTTGTGTAAATGTGTATGATCTATTCATACTTAGATGAAATCCCAGGAAGGTTTAACTAGCCTTAGCATACGCTGTAGGTTTGTTTTACAAGAAACTTGTACTAATATAGAGAATGTTGGCTACAGGTTATTATGCGTTTCTGAAAGTTTTTGAAAGCAAAAAAAACAGACTCTGCTCTAAGAATATGAATATTTCTCTAAAAAAAATTCAGAAAGAGTGATTAATTTTCACAGTCTGTCTTCCTAATGTTTTTCATAGTAATCAGTTCTATGACAACCCAAAGAAATGCAGCTTTAATGGAGTTGAAAGGGGATTCAGAACTGTTCAGCCTTCTGTGATGGCAAGCAAGATTGGACAAAGTCTCCTAAAACATCACCGCTCAGCTTCTCTGCTATTAAATGGGTAGTGGGTGGAACTGGATGCTGAGCTTCTGCATAATTATTCATTTGCTAGCAATATTGCTCAATGTTTTCCTTTACAAAGATCATATAGTACAGTGAATTCATCCATTCATTTATTTATTTCTTACACTTAATCCACATGGGGTTGCAGACCACCTGGTTCCCACCTGGCAACCACTCCATCATAGGGCTCACACACTCAAGCACAGTCACGCACACACATTTACACACTAAAGGCAACTTTAGAGACACCAATTAACCTAACGCGCATGTCTTTGGAATGTGGAAGGAAAGAGAGCATGTAAACTCCACACAGAAATTTTACAGGTCGCCAAATCAGGGAATCAAACTCGGGTCCTTCGTGCTGTGAAGCACTACCCAGTGTGCCAACATGCTGCCACATATTCTAAATAAAAAAGTACAATAATCATTCTGTGATCCAAAAACTGTTAAGTTATATATTCTCAAATCTGATTGGTCAGGAAGTGTTGTGTAAATTCTTATATCAACAGCTTGGGTATTTATGGCTAGAATTTAAATCATACACTGTAAACGTTTACTGTAAATTTTTAACAGTTATAACAGAGTATTAATTAAAATAAATATAATAATAATAATAATAATAATTATTATTATTATTACTATTATTGACACCTGTGTTGTTGCTCCAGTACAGACCATGTCTTTAACATTAGTTTCTGGTGTGCTAATTAGCGCTTTTGTCACTTTATGACAGGTGCAGCCCGTCTGCCGGGCACCAACCCTCCCGACCGCACACATACACACACACACACGCATAAACACAAGCACGCTAAACGTGTCGATTTCATCCCCATCTGTCATTACATAATCACTGCCAATGTCTGTGTGACGAAGATGGAGAAGAAGAAAGAGCGAGACAAAAGAAGGAAGCAAGACGATAAACTCGACAGAAGTGAGTAGTAGGGCATGGGTTGGAGGCGGCTGAGAGTAATTGAGCCCTTGGTTGAAGTTGTTAGCTGTTATTCTTGGCACTAATACTGTATTTTTGCGTGTGCCCTCAGGAAATTAAATATATGGAGTCTAATTTATTGTCGTCCACATATTGCAGAGATACATTTTGAATTTCTGACATGTGATATCATATACTGTACATATTTTCTTATAGTTTTTTATTTAGGTATACATATGTGGATGGATCATAAACACCTGGCAGGTGGCAAATGATGACTGATAAATTGCCTCAAATTTGCAGTTACTCCACCGTCGGATCTCATATAAAGTTCCATATTTTCCAACTGTGTGTAAAAATGGAGTGACCTAAGAGACTACAGCTAAACTCTGGGCCTGTAAACATCACATATGTAAATATCACATTATAATGGGTGTACCCAGAGAGGAGGAACCATGAACAAACATCCAAAATACAGAGCAAGCATGGGAAAGTGAACATTGATTCTCCGGTTGGACTTTAGACTTTCTTCACTTGTTTGTGCGGGTTTTCTCCGGGTGCTTCGGGCTCCTCCTGCATTCCAAATACATGTGTATTATTTTAATAGGTGTCCCTAAAGTGGCGTTAGTGTGTGAATATGTGCGATTGTCTATGTGTGAGACCCATTTGATGTATTGCCAGACTGTCTAGGATTATTCCTGCCCTGGTTACACTGACTAGCTTGCAATCTCATGTGGGTTAAATGTAATATAGTGAATGAATTATTTTAAAACATTTTTTAAGAGGAATTCTTTTCTGAACACATTTCGAAGTTAAAAAAATATTATCATTAAAAGTGCTAAATTCGATGTCACTGTGATTATACACTGTGATTATACAGGAAGAAAAAATGTTATTTTCCTGCAGTGATAGGAAATGAACCCATCTGAGATAATATGAATTTCCTTCCGAAGAAAGCTTACAGGATTTATAAAGAAAGTATCAGAATACACACCGCTTCTTCTGTGCCACTGGAAGATTTTACTGCCGCAAGGAACTAAACGGTCGATATAGAAGCCGAGAGGTTAGGGAACGCTCATCCTAATTGTTTGTTCAATTATTTTTCTTGGACGCTGCACCTGCACTCCACCAAGCAAGCTCTGGAGACGCGCAGCACAATTAGAGCCTGCAGAGTAGCGAGGGTTGCGGGTAAACGCAGGCCAAGAAGCCCACTGGGCAAATCGGATAAATACCTCTTAGTGCTTTAGGTAGTGTTGCGAGGGAGAAAGATCCAGGGCTCTCCGGGAATAATTTTGGCCTTATTTGTCTGCATGTTTGACCTCTTCTTGACAAGGCTCCAGAGTGTATTGTCAGCAACACTATGCTATCCTTTCTCTGATTAAATCAAAGGGCCATTATGAAGGCGTGGAGAGCCGTGAAGGAAGTTACCTCCATTGAACTGTATGACTCCCCCGCTCTGATTTATTTGAGATTGTACGAGTAAGTGCTTTAGATGGCTCAAAACCAGAATCATAACACCAAGCACACAGTTCACCTTACACTCATACACCCACACACACACACACATGCACACATGCATACTCTTGGAGTCACTGAGGGCCAGATACTCAAGATTTTTTAAGCTATATACATTAATTTTATAACTGGGATTTTTTTTCTTACAGTCACCTTGCAGTAAAACGATAACAATAATAACTAAAATGTTCACTGTTCCTGTAGGAACAGTGGGTGTGTTGCGGAACAATGTTGATATGTTAGACCAATGTGCCCTTTTAATACAAATGTCTAATTTCCTGAACAGACGAATAGGGCAAAAAAGACGGTAAAAAGGGTGAGGCAGGTGAACATACGGGGTTAACCAAAAGCGGTATACAAACATTCCAAAACAGGCCAGACATGGCAATGTGTAAACATGGTCCATATTAAAAGAATTGTGGATGAGGATAGGCGAACAATAAAAAGGTGGAATAATAATTAAACGAAAACTGTATGTGTCCCTTGCACAACACTAACAATATAAAAGTAATAATAATAAGATGAAAAATAAAAGAAGAAGTGGAAGAATCTGTTTTTTTGTCTGTACTTCTGTACAAGTAATAGAAATGAATAAAACTCTCCTGATTAGCAACATTAGCTTGACACATCACATAGCCTTAATTAGCCACCGGCTAGTTTAGCATTTCCCTTATATTTATTGTCATCTCTTACACAGCAGCTGTTTGACTACAAGCTAATTATGAGTATTATCAGGCTATTCTAAGACCATATCTATTTGTAAATTAAACAAGAAATTAGCAATATTTGCAAGCTAAGTTTTTTACTAGCTAGATTGGATAATTTCACTTCACTAATCAGTTACCCATATTGTGAGTGTGCCCTACGATGGACTGGCACCCTGTCAAGAGTTGTTCCTGCCCTTGCGCCCAGAGTTGTCTGTTTTTTTTTTTTTGTTTTGTTTTTTTTTTTTTTTAACGGGACATTTAACATAGAATACATTTGCCTGGACACACTATAAAAAAACTGGGACAGTGTGTGCTATACTTTACACACTCCTATACTTGAGTGTGTCCTATACTGGAGTGCTGTCCTGCCAGCTGGGCACTGGCTTCCCTGCAACCCTAACTAGGATTAAGTGGGTATAGAAAATAAAAAAATAGCTGATAACTAGGACACTGCAAAGGCATTTTCATTCTCAATGTTTTTTCTTCTTCCTTACGCATGCTCTCCCAAAACTGCATTTCCAGCAGCATCTGAGCTGTAGAAGTGAAAATTTTGGGGGTCACAGTGGCTAAAGGTGTCAGTCCACGCATTGTTACCTTGCTTTTTTGTTCCTTCCACTTTGCTCTGACGTTCTGGAGTGGCCAAATCAGTGGTGTAAAACGGGAGGATTAAGTGAGTGGGTGACATGAGGCAAGAGTATGAAAAGGATGTAGAACTTGGTCTGATACATCTGCCACTGAATTTGAAAGCCTGAGGGAAGGATATATGGCATTGCATTTCATGGATATGAACAGCTGAGGATGTATTAGTGTCTGAAACTTTATGTTATCATCTCTGCTATTTTTTGTCCTACAGGGCAAATTTCTTAGCATCATGACATTCCGGGTGAGCACAAAAACATTCTATGATTTCAAGTAGTTACAAAAAAAATCGGAAATTATTAAAAATAGAATACAGGTGCTGGTCATAAAATTAGAATATCATGAAGAAGTTGATTTATTTTCATAATTCCATTCAAAAAGTAAAACTTGTGTACTATACACATTCATTACACACAGACCGATTTCAAGTGTTTATTTCTTTTGATGTGATGATTTTACCTGACAACTAAAAAAACATATTTAAGAAATTAAAGTAATATTAGAATATTACTTTATACAAATATAAAAAAGGATTTTTAGAAATTCTGGCCACCTGAAAAATATAACCATGATACATATCAGCATGAACAGTGCTCAATACTTAGTTGGGGCTCCTTTTGCCCGAATTACTGCAGCAATGTAGCATGGCATGGAGTTGAACAGTCTGTGGCAGTGCTCAGGTGTTGTGAGAGCCAAGGTTGCTCTGATTGTAGCCTTCAGCTATTCTGCATTGTTTGGTCTGGCATATGGCATCTTTCTCACAATACCCCATAGATTTTTTATAGTGTTACGGTCAGGGGAGTTTGCTAGACAAGTAAAAACAGGGATATCATGGTTCTTAAACCAGGTACTTCTAGTTTTGGCACTGTGCAAGACAAAAAGGACTGGACTGATAGTAAATGGTCCAAAATTAAGATTTCTGATGAAAGATTTCTGATGAAAGTTAATGTTTCATTTCTATTGGAAATCCAGGTCCCAGAGTCCAGAGGAAGAGAGGAGATGCACAGAATCCATTTCACTTGAGGTCTAGTTTAAAGTTTCCACAGTCAGTAATGATTTGGGGAGCCATGTCATCTGCTGGTGTTGGTCCACTGTGGTTTTTGAGGTCCAAGGTCAATGCAGCCGTCACCTAGGAAGTTTTTAAGCACACCTCATGCTTCATGATGCTGACCAACTTTTGGGAGATTTTCCAACAAGACTTGGCACCTGCACACTGTGCCAAAGCTACAAGTACCTGGTTTACGGATCATGATATCCCTGTTCTTAACTGTTCAGCAAACCCATCTTACCTTTCATGTTCATATTTTTTTCAGTTGGCCAGCATTTTTAAGTAATATTCTAATATTCTGACTTACAAAATTTGGGCTTTTATTAGTTGTCAGTCATAAACCAGCCATTTGTGAGTGCACAAACATTTGCCAAAAATTAAAATGCATGTTACTGATTGTTAATTCATACAGGATCGGTCGTGGCCCGGGTTAACAACGACCGCCACCAGTACTGGCGGCAAGCAGGGTACTGGCGGAAATTGGGCTCCTGTTTGCAGAAGATGACGAGGAGGGAAGTGTTTGAAGAGACCAAGAAAGAACAGGAGAGTCAAGAGTGTAGGCTTGAAGGTAGCAACCCTGAATGTAGGGACGAAGACAGGGAAAGGTAGAGAACTGGCTGACATGATGAAGAGAAGAAAGGTGTATATTTTGTGTGTGCGGGAGACAAAGTGGAAGGGTAGCAAGGCTTAAAGCATTGGTACAGGTTTTAAACTGTTCTATCATGGTGTGGATAGGAAGAGCAATGGAGTTGGGGTGGTCCTTAAGGAGGACTATGTAAAGAGTGTTGTTGAGGTGAAAAGGGTGTCAGATAGAGTGTCAGTTGTCACTGGCTATGCACCACAGGTTGGCTGTGAGTTGGAGGAGAAAGAAAGATTTTGGAGGAAGCTAGATGAAGTAGTAGAGAGCATTCCCAGAGAGGAGAGAGTGGTGATTGGTGCAGATTTCAATGGGCATGTTGGTAAAGGAGATGAGGAGGTGATGGGCAAGTTTGGTGTTAAGGATAGGAATCTAGAAGGTATTGGGTTTGTTGAAAAACATTCCCCTAACATTCACAGATAACTACCTCGAGTCAGAGAATTCCTCCCCGACAGCCCGGGGAATGAGAAAACTGGAGATGTTCACATGAGAATGAAGGACAGGAGATGTTCTCATGGGAAGGGAAGACAGGACTTGTTTAAGCCCAGAATGGGGTATAAAAAGTGCCTGCATGGTAGTGGATTTTGCAAAGAGGATGGAAATGGCTGTGGCAAACACATATTTCCAAAAGAAGGATGAGCGCAGGGTGACCTACAAGAGTGGAGGAAGGAGCACACAGGTAGACTAGATATTGTGTAGATGAGGTCACTTGAAAGAGATTGAAGACTGTAAGGTAGTGGCAGGGGATAGTATAGCTAGACAACATCAGATAGTGGTTTTCAGCATGACTCTGGTAGTTAGGAAGAGAAGGAGGACAAATGTAGAGAAGAGGACAAAATGGTGGAAGTTAAGAAAGGAGGA